>OY747131.1:55821474-55993974 GCA_963556465.1 Berberis vulgaris
CTAGGTTTTTATTTATGCAGTCTAGACTACCTACTAGTGCTCGGGAACATGTAATCTTGCATACTACAAATTTGTTTTGCCTTAGATTCACTTTGTACCACCAGTATTCCCTTTTACAACTTGTGACAAGTTGTCAACCAAATATTTCACATTTATGCAAATTTGGTTGTGTTATATATGTTCTTATACCACCCCCAAATTGAACTAAAATGGGTCATCAACGTCACTTAAGCATTTATATCGATTTTGATTCCCCTTCCATTATCTACTATCTGGAACATTTAGATTTGCAGATTGCCAGTTTAATGAAACTATATTCCCACCACTAAGGGGAGATAAACATTTTTTTACAAAACAACAGATGGAGAAATAATTGTGTGAATTAATGTGGAATACTTCCACTTTGTCTCATACATATATAATGAAATCTAATAAAAGTAACATATGCATGGACTTGTTAGCTAAAAATAGCCTTATTGTGGATATAAGCTTTCATCTATAAGACTTGTATATTTATTTTTTCTGTTTTTGAATGAGGAAAAGGTTCTAATGCCTCGAAACCCACCAATCCCCACAAGCCACCACCAAATCCGTCCCATTAGGGACTGGGCGGATACCCAAGAAAACAAATATTTCTGCCAACCCTTGTTTTGTCCAAGGACAACCTCATACAAATTTGTACCTATCACGTTTGAAGAATTTAAGAATTTTGCAGAATCATGCTGATGTGGTTGAGGTAAGGAAAAATATAGACTTGTTTGCTTATGTACTATACTTTTCATTATTTTGTTTGACCTGAATTTTCGGGGAACATGTGAATTAATGTAATAATGTTATGTGAAAATATATTTTATGAATTCTAACCAAAAGAATATTGTTTGCATTTATAAAACCGATATAGTTTGAGTGACGAGTGATAATGTATAAATGTGCTACTGGATTATAAAGTCATACATATTGAGTTTAAGAGTGATCAATTACATCATTCAAGTCTGACCAAGAATACTCAACCAATGTGAAACATCAAATGAACAAGCCAAAAATATCAAGGAGATCGACCAAAAATATCAAGCCAAAGTCAACTAAAGATTTAGAACACCATTATTAATGTAACAAAAAACTGGTCACAACATTCAAATTGTTAAAAAGATAGAAATCAAAGATGATTGAAGAATGTCCAAGGAGATCGACCAAATGGGTTAATGAAGAAAAATCCAAAATCTGGTCTAAAGTTGAACTACTAGATTTGTAGTGTAGTTGACTAAAGTCCACATTCAGATCTAGATCTTAACAAAAGAGTCGAAGAAAATAAATTAACAACTAAACAATGGAGAGTATCATTTAGTAGGAGTGGGCATGGTCCAGGATTGGGCTTGTCCCAGTCCTGGTTCCAGTCCAAACGAGATCAGAAAGGTCTGGGATAGCCAATTTTTTTTTGGTAGATCCAGTTGGTTCCAGACCGATTTGAATCGGGACGGTCCAGGACAGACCTATAATATTCCGGTTCAAAGAAACAAACATATAAAGCCCAAACCAATAACAACATTCACAGGCCAATAGGTTGGCTCACTCAACCGTCTCTCTCTTCCTTTCCCTTTCACATTCTCTATGTGTTTCAGAGTGCAAAGCATATACTAATGATTCATGAGTTGTGCTATAATGTAAGAAATGGGATCATAATCATCAACATATTCTTCTCCCTTTCATGCAAGAAAGGCTTCAAGAAGGATCACCCGGTCTGATCAAAACAATCATTGTAAACATCAAGGTAACCCGAATAAATTGGAAAATGTCGAACAAGACATCCCACCCATGCTTATCCTCAGCAACATAGATCAATTTCAATGCTTTCATTAGTATTAATTTAGCCATTAGAAGAAAGTACGATACAACAAAAGCTTCTTGGTTACACAAACACAAATCCTACAGTCAAGAAATCAAAATAAATAAGTGCGAATACAAAATACAAAAATAGTAACTGAATCTGTCAACTGGTAGGAAGTCTTTGGCACAGCCTTCCATGTTATAGATCTTGTTGTGAACGTCCATTGTGACTTGACATTCTAGTGCACAATTCGCGAAGAAGAGATTGTCCTTTTGGGGACGGTGATAATCATTCTTCTTTCTCTATTAATTAATGTGATTGACAATTTGGCCCAGCAATTCTTAGACATTAGGAACGAGGATGAACTTGAGAACACCATCACTACTACCGTTGGATATGAGAACAATAGAGTTCCCTGTGACCACAATAAGCATAAGCTCGAAGAGATTCAGAATAAGGCCTATAAGAGTAAAAACATTTGCGAGGAAAACACCAAAGTTTTTCATGATCAGATGATCCGTGGAAATACTTTTGTTGTTGGAAAGAAAGTTTTGTTTTTTCAATCATGTCTTAGACCTAGTAAGTTACGTTCTAAATGGGTTGGTCCTTTTATTGTTACTAATGTTTTTCCCAATGGTGTTATAGAGATTAAGAGTGTCACAAATGGTAAAGAGTTTAAGGTGAAAGAGCATTGACTTAAGGTCTATTATGAGTCATTTGTGGAGCATGACGTGGAGGACGTATCACTTTATGTTCCCACTTATTCATATGATTAATTGAAAATATTGTCAGGCTGCACGACGTTAAAACAAGTGCTTCTTGGGAGCTAACCCCTGAGATTTTATTTCTTTATCCCCTTATTTCATTTTACTTATTTTTTCTTTTGTTTATTAGTTGTTCATTTTTCCTCTTTCAAATCTTTCATTACATGTGCTCTAATCTGTTTAAAACATGTGCTCTAAGTGTGGGGGGAATAACATTGTTTTTGTTTTGAAATTTTTTTAAAGTGTAAGTCCATAAAAAAATAAAAATAAAAATTTTGGTTTTTGTTTTCCTTGGGGGTGTTAGTATCAGTTAAAAAAAAATTCATAGTTGTTTTGAGTCTTAAGATACTTTCCAACACAATGATGAGATTTGGTTTTTAAATGCACGACTTTAAGGTGATTTATAAGCATGATTTAAGGTCTAACATTATTATTTGGTTAATGCTTATTCATGGTTATCATATGTGAGTTCACATGCAATCAACTAAGTAATTGGTACTCATAGTATTCTTAATTGTATTTAACTTAACATCACCCATATGCGAGTTTTGAGCCTATTGTTCCTTTGATTATGAGGGTTTTTAGTTAGTCCATCTTTCATTTCTTTTGTCAATAATAATTTGTTGCATGATCTCATTTTCGTTTGTTTTGGTTGCTACTTGGATTACTTTCATAATTAAGAATTAAACACTAGAACTTGTATTAATTTCGTTCAAAGCATTATATTGAATTACACGACATGCTTGACACGATAAAGGCATTTAGTTTCCACCATTGTCAAATATGCATGATCCATGATATATTTCCATTAGGTTAACCCCCGTTGAGCCTGATATTAAGCCTTTTTGTTTCATTACCCTCATTTTTCACACCTCATCTAATCAGATGAGTGAAACATAATTTAATTTGCAAAGACTTTGTTGTGGTTCAAGGTATGTTGAAAAGCAAGTATGGGTGAATGCCCTTATGGTAGATAGTTCAAGAAAAAAAGAGTTGCCAAAAAAGAAGTTTACAGAAGGGATACAAGTCATTGTCTATACTCATTCAATATTGTAGTACCATACAAATAGTCCAGTTCCTTTCATTTTCAGTAGATACAAAATAATGGTTAAAACTCATTCTTATCAGTAGGTCACTTCTTTTCTTTCCTACACGAGTTAATGTATCGGTGTTGCATTTACATTGTATGTCTTGAACCAGGGGCGAGGGGGGGGGGGGGGGGGGGGGGGTGGGTGACAGCTGCCACCCTCCCTCTCAATTTTCAAAATATTTTTAATAAATACTTAGCTCTACAAAAAATTAATTATATAATGCATAATACAATATGAGAATTGTTTATTCAACTATTTCAATACATCTTTGCCGGTGTAGTGGTTTGGACTTTAACATTTTTAGTAAACGACCAGAGTTTGATACTTTTGGAGCTCACCTAATTGATTTTTTATTTTTTTTATTTTATTTTCAATGCAATTTTTATTAATAATTGTTTACAGTAAAAAATTGTTTAGTTTCATAAAAATTTATTTTCGATCTTCTTGAAGTGTATGATTTTTTTATGGCTATTGGCAATTATTATTTCTGTCATTGTGACTTGCCCTTACTTTTTTCGTTTTTAATGCAGTTTAACATTAAAAAAAATGAATTTTTTGTTCACAAGTCGTATAAAACCTCCAAAAAAATTGAAATTAATATCTAAAATAATAACTATATAATTCAATAAAAATATATACCATTAACCAACTCATACAAAATTTGTGGCCCACATAAACCATTTTTTTCTATAAAATTGTATTAGAATCTTATTATGTTCGCAAATTTCAGATTTCTTAAGCTTTAACTAAGTATTTATCCTAATTATATTGTGATTGTAGTTATATATTCTTGTTTTTGCCCTTGCTAAGGTTATCGATATTTTGACCTTATTTTGGCTTAAAATTGGATTACATTGGATTCAATTTGGTATATGCAATGTACTTTTAGTTGTATGATTCCCCCCGACTAAAATCTTGGGTCCGTCACTGTCTTGAACCATGTGATTCCTTGCTCATATCTTTAATCTCATTGCATGATTTCACCATTTCTTTAAGCACTTTGTAATTTCCTTATCCGGTCTTTCTCTTCCCTTGACTCATTGGCCCCATTACAACTTGAATTAAGACCTTTTGATTGAGTGTATTGTGCAAATTTTACGATGTGGAAAATTGAATGAGGTATGAGCATCCAGTGTTACTAGTTCTTGCATTCAAGTAGTAGCATTCCTTCCATGATATATATATATATATATATATATATATATATATATATATGTTTCCCTTTTACATCAATTCTCTCACATATAACTAGAATAGGAAAAGTGATTTTAACCATACAATCAGTGAAAAAAAATAAAAAGTGCATCCAGTGAGATTTTTGGCTTAATTCTTTTCTGCACGCGCTTGAGTTTCACAATCACTTGGATTGATTTTATTGTGGGCTTTCATATCATTGCTATGAATATGTATTAGTTTTCGAATGATGTGAATTTAATCTTGTGTTTTGTAAGGAATCTTATCATGTCATGATCTACTGAAAATCTTTGAGACAAATGTTGGAAAGTTTAGGTTGAGTCATTGAGTCTTCTATTTTTGTTTTTTTGATTTACTCGAAGACTAGCAAAAGATAAGTATGGGAGAATTTGATAGAAGTATATGTATATATATATTTGGCTATTTCTTGTTAATTATGATAGTAATTACAATTTTCGTGTTTTTGTAGGTTATCAATACCAAAATTAAAAAAAGAAGCTAAAATATGCAAATTGGAAATTTAGAAATACTTTGATGAAAAGGGAAATTACACGTAACAGGAAACCTACAGAGAACATGTATAAAAGGGACAATACCTGGCTTTGGAGAAATCACCCCTCATCGCACAGACATCACATTCGTCCCACTTCGCCGCCATCATCACATCACACACGGACCATCGCAACACTTCTCTCCACAGAACCCATCGCAAAACAACCATTGTCGCCCCCATCTCTGCCTTTGTTCATACCCATACTATAGAACCACCATCCATTACCCCTTATCAAGCACACCCATCTATTTCTCCCACCAATCGAAACCCCTATCGACCTTAACCTCATCTTTTCCTTGCCTTCTCCTTAGACAGTCACCATCACACAACCAACCCTCAAACAATTGTCGCCTCCACTCACTGTCACAATCTCTCTCGCTTCTTTTCTAGTCACAATAACTAGCTGTGCGCACACACCGCATGATCGCACTCTCGCCAGCATCTCGCTCCATCCGTCTTTCCATCTATTTCCAGATAACAACACACACAGAGGTCGAAGCAGAAGAAGATAAGAATATAGCTTAATCTCTTTTCTTCACGCTATCTGCACCCAAGTTGTTTCTCTCTACCACCACGCATAGGCGACAACATTTCTTTTCATCGTTCTCCTTATTTAGTTTGATATTTGATTGTGGATTATTATTTGAACATGATTAATATGTCTAGCTAAGCCCCCTTTAGTTAGGGGTGGATTCAAAGCCCTCGAACATGTGTTTTGTGAATTAATTTAATTCAATATTTCCTTGCTGATTAGTGATTGTGTTTTGCTTAACTTCTTTATAGAAAACTTATCTTTGTGTGTTTGTTAAGGTGGCAAACTTAGTAAGTATGCTAGGATTTGTTGCTAGAGTATAGGAGATTTTCACCTAATCGTTATAATCCTATACTTACAAGTATTAAATACTAAAGAACGCTGGTAAGCTTAAGTAAAAACCTAGGTTTAGAACAAGATGTTGATCATACTTGTAATTGGCTAGTCAATATTCATATTTTTCATATAACTTAAGTATCTTGGATTGTTATCTAACTTGCAATTCTTGATTAGATAGCATGAAAAGAATAGTTTGAAAGTGACGCTTAGTTTAATTCAACGAATTTGGGAAAATAATAAGATTAATGCAATGCAACCACGATTAATCTTGAGCATTGTCCTTCACAAGTTAGTAAGGGAGTTTTTGAGTTTAGTTCATGAACATATGTTTGGTGTGTGGAGATTGAGACCTTAGCTAATTTCTCATCATCTACTTCTCTCACATTTTTATTAGTTTTACAGTAATCTTCTTAGTAATTTTCTAGTTTAAAATTAGAAAAATTCAATCCCCCAACATTTTCTTATTTAGTTTGTTAGTTGTCTTTTAGTTATCCTTAGTGTTAGTTAGCGAGCCTTCTAATCCCCGGCCTAGAACGATCCCTACTTATTCTTTACTACGACTATAAAGAAGGGTATTAAGTTGTGTGCTAGTAAAATAGGATCAGTGGTTGTTGGTGGCTTCGTAATAAATCCATCAACAAACCCTATTTTGTTTTTGGCATTTAAAGCCATAAACATGGCACGGCTCCAACTTGATTAATTTTCTTCACCGGTTGAAGGTTGTGAGACTAGCACCATACCTGGATTGTCTGAAGATATAAATTGATGATACATAAAAATGATCACACCCCTGAGTCGTATACGTGTCGTGATAATCTCGAGAAAATACGGACCCCAGCATCAGCCCAACACTGGACAGGCCCAAACGGTTCTAAGCCTGCTCAATTTAGTCCGTCAGGCGAACCCGGACTCTCAGAGCATGCTAGGCCCACAAATCTAACAACTGTCCTTAATACCCGTAAGCCCTCCTTAGGCAAGTATCTTGAGGATCTACTTCAGGCAGGCAACTATAGCTGCTCTTTGCTCCAAACTAGGAAGCAAACACCAGAGTATCTTCCACACAGGGAAACTCCCTTCTACATAATGCTCTTGGATTGGCAACTATCTCCCGCGTATCTAGGAGTGCAGAGCTAACAGGGAATTTCCTTCCTACAACACGACTCCTAATTAGAAAGGGATCTCCACGAAGATATCTTTCTAATCTACGCTTGCGATGGCCTGGTTAAACTAGGACTCCTTGCACTATAAATAAGACATGAAGTTGGTAAGCTAAGGTGTGCTACAAATTCCCTGTTACAGCATTACACCTTCTTCAGAACCTTGTTTGACTTTAGCATCGGAGTGCCATCAGCCACCACAACAGTGGTTCGTGGCTCACGTGTGCTATTTGTGCATGTCAACAGGTTAGTAGGAACCAGATCGGAGCAAGGAGCGCAGTCCGTGGGGACGACAAAGCTCATAACTTCAAACTAAGCGTCGTCTCTTTTCAAAACACAGAGAAATAGTGACCACCAGGTCACACATAACAATGGAGAATTAGGGGACACATTGAACGTTTCGGCCGTCCCTATACCGCCTCCTTCAGTAACTCCTATCTTGCACCCGCAGCCAACTCACGTTCTTGTACCAATTACAGCAACGACAGATCTCATAATCGATACGCTGGCAACCCAAATATAGCGGATTACCAAAGCGGTGGAGGCTCTCACGCGACAGAATCCACAACCCACCAATGGAGACTAGGAGCAACATAGACCTCCACCTTCGGCAGACAATAGGAAGCAAACACAGGAAAGCCAAACACCTGCCAGTTCCTATTGGACTAAAGGAGGTTGTGTGGCTAACACCGAGTTCAACGCCAGGGCAGAGAGGCTCGGCCCTGGGAACCCTCTCCGCAGAAGGGCGCACGATCCGGAAGTACTGTATCGCCTATCTGTCCTGCCATTTGTGGATCGAATCATGAATGAGGCCCTATCGAAGAAGTTCACTCATCCAAAGCTCAACTCGTACGATGAAACCACTGATCCCTTCGACCACCTGCACTATTACTAGCACGTAATGGCCCTTAAAAAGGGATCTGAATTCGTAATGTGCAGGACCTTTCCCATTAGTCTGAAAAGCTCTTTATTGACGTGGTTCCACAGCCTTCCGCCGAAGTCCATCGACTCCTTCAAGACGTTGGCGAAGGAATTCCTGACCCGTTTCGTCGGAAGCCAACGCTTCCGAAAAGGCCCGCACTACATACTCTCCCTGAGGCAGAGGTCTAGCGAAACACTCCAAGAGTACGTCACGCACTTCAACGATGAGCTGACCCTTATAGACAGGTGCTGCGATGATACAGCCGTGACGGCCCTCACTGCGAGCCTCAAAGAGGGAAAGCTCTACGAATATCTCACTCTGGAGCCCCCTTTGGACATGGCGGAACTCCTTAAGAGATCCAGAGACACATCACTCTGGAAGAGTCGAGGACCTCAAAGAGAGAAATCGAAGGGGACAGGAGGCCCTCTGTGCCCAAAAACAAGAAAGAGGTAAAAAGATCACCGGATGAGGAATGAAGCAAGAGGAAGAGCGGTGACAACATGCCAAACCCTGGCCGGTTCAAGCCGGATAAATCATCCAACTACGTTGGATCCAAAGCAGTGACGCCCCTAAACGCTAACCTGTCAGACATACTCAAATCAATGAAAAACTTGGAGGAACTGAAGTGGCCCCCAAAGACACGCGGAGACCCCGCCAAGCATGACAATGGCGAGTACTGCGCGTACCACAAAGAAAGCAACCACAACACCAATGACTGTAAGAGTCTGAGGTACAAGGTTGAGTACTAGATCCACAAGGGCAAACTTAAAGAGTTCCTGCAGTTCGAGAAGCCAGTGGAGCATACAAAGGACAGGGGAGTCAGTTAAATAAATAAAAAATGAGACTCCAGTGATAATATACGTCGTTCATGGAGTCAGACCAAATGAAGACCAGTCACACAGGTCCCGCAAGCAGACACTATTGGATATGCGGACACAATCAACGGATGAGGACATGCACATATGCAATTCAAGGGTCCAGAGCCCTATTCCCACCTTGACCCTTACGGAAAAGGACCTCGAAGGAGTTCCAGCACCACATAACAACGCCTTAGTCATCTTGGTCTCACTAACAAGGTGGGAGGTAAAAAGAGCTATGGTTGACACAGGAATTTCACTTAACATTATGTTCTACAACACGTTCCGCAACATGGACCTCAAGGAGAAAAACCTAACGTCTTTAGAATACCCGCTGATCGGATTCAGCGGGGAGAAATGTTTCCCCATTGGAAAGATAAGATTAGCTACGGTAGCTGGTGAACTGCAGCTCAAGAAGGTCCTATTTCTGGACTTCATGGTGGTAGACGCACCATCATCCTACAATCTCATCCTGGGAAAACCATGGCTCCTCCAGATGGAAGCAATGGTCTCCACTTTTTACTAGTGTGTTAAGTATACTGCTAACAACTCGGAAGGAACAATATGTGGGGACCAACCAACGGCATGAGGCTCCACTACGCTGCACTGAAATAGATAGAGTGCTCTCAGATTCAGCTACATCATGCGAGCAGTCTGACCCAGTGCAAGGCCAAAAGACGAGAGAGACACCATTTTCGAGCGGTACAAGAGCAATCAATTCTCCTGCTCGGCGAGTCGTAAAGACAATGGCAAGTTGGAACACATCCCCCCGACATTCCGTCGGCGCGGGGATCCACCCCTCTGCAAGGTTTATTCTTCAGTGACCTATGTAACGCCTTGACAGTCTGCTAAAACGATCCGCAAAGAGCAACCCGAATTCACTTCAAAGCCAGGATCAATTTCTCTCCATCAATAGTTAGTTTGCTTTAAGTTGTTTGTTTCCCTTTCCATAGTCAATATTGAGTTTCAGTTCTTAAAAGGCTCATGTGATTTGTAATCATTTATGAAATAAAGGGAGAATTACGAAAAAAAAACTCTATTGATTATTGGAAAGATGTAACAGTAAACACCTTGAGGCATATACAAAAGACTACATATTACGAACGCCCTGAGGCGGATACAAAAAACTGAGCATCTGAATACAATGCAAATTGAAGTAAAAGACTCGCTTAGACAATTCTGCAACGGACAGAGTCCGACGAAAACTTGCAAACCCTCCGATATGAGTAATATGCAAGTGAGAGCAAAGATAAGAGAATGGGAGACCTCGAAACCTTCCCAAGATAAAGACAAAGTGTCAGAAGAGATTGCAAGACCGAGCAGTCAGATTGCTCCGTCAAATCTTTCCGAAAAAGTCTCGCACTATAGCATTGTAGATCTTATTACGAGCTGCTGATTTCCTCAAGAGACATCCTGTCGTCTATCCAACCTCTTCAAAGGGGTAGATGAGGATGGCCACAAGCATCGACGCAGTTACGATCTCATAATGGCAGGTGTGACTGAGAGCTACCACACCCAGAGACATCGCACATCAACTAACACTTTGATCAGCCATCGGTTAGCGAGGGGATTCGAGCTCATAATGGAAAAAGTGGTACGGTGTAACACCAAGGCATCTCCCTTGGTAGGAAATCCGTACTACTTTTTCGTGAAATGAGAAGAAATTACAAGATCTCAGCAGATCAACTACGTGCCCACCCAAAGCAGGTGACCACGCATAACGACAACTATTACTGTGTCTGACCTTTGCAAATGTCAGAACATTTGGAGATTCCAGATACGGAGATCCACCTTCAGTAACACTCTCTTCAAGCAAGAACATTGCAGAAGATAAGCTCTACGAAAGATAATGCCTACAACGATTGGAAAACACCATTATATAGACATGATGGTTCACCAAGCGAGCACTCCAACATTAACTATCAAGCATTCAATGCGATATGGGAAACGAGGAGACGACGGTTCCCAAGGAAACTGCGCAGACTACGTCATTCAAATTAATGGAACTGCACGCAACCCCATCAATTCAGGGGGAGTAACCGATACTCAACCGTCACACAGCCTATGCCGTTCACGTGTTACCATGGGATTTATGCCGTACATGCAGCACACTGCGACTTAGCCCCTCCTCTGTGGGCCCATGGGCTCGGCCCATTATTCAAACAACATTCTGTTGCATGCTTGGCACGAGCATTAAAAGATCCTAGCCAATCCTGACTTATGGATTATACCTACAGATCACCTGCTGATTTGAGGTAACTTCGTCCACACTATGCTACCACTAAATGCACTCGCCCCAAACAGGCAAAACTTCTTTTCAAACCATGCAAGCTTAGTCAGCCAAAGCTGATGACGACAACTTCTGGTTCAACCCGACACCTAGTCCCCTTAGCGTGGGCATCGACACTTTAGGTAGTGGGAGTCTAATCAGCGCTATCACGCCTGGTAACGACGACTCGCCAGGGATCATTGCCCCCTTGCGGCCAATGATCGCCGAACCTAATCAGGTAAGCCTAGCTGGTGACGACTAGCAACGAAAGCTTCTGATCAAAACCTGGACTTGTAGCCTCCACTGCAAGGGTGTAGATAGTTTGGAAGGTGGGAGTCTGATCAGTCCCGAACTGATTTTGATGGCTCACCATGAGACCATTGCTTTTCAGTGTGGCCGCCAAATCACCAAACCTGGACTTGTACCCCGTGCTGTGAGGGTGTAGATAGTCTAAAAGGTGGGAATCCAGTCAGCCACGACATGATTCTGACGGTTTTCCACAGGACCGTTGCTCTTCAGCATGGCCGCCGGACCCTCCCAAATGTGTAGCTTGGTGCACTTAGGTGTAGATAATTTGGATGGTGGGAGGCTAGTCAGTCCCGAACTGATTTCAACAGCTTTCCACGGGACCACTGCTCTTCAGCCTGGTCGCCAAACTTTTACTCCCCAAATACGTAGCCCACTTTGATTGGTCATACACAATTCGAAAGGTGGGAGCCTAGTCAGTCTCGCACTAATCCCAACGGCTTGCCACAAGACCATTGCTCTTCAGCCTGGTTGCCAAACATAAATCTAGCCGAATCAGCGTCGTCACGCTCAAACAGACTGACATCCTAATATTCGCGAAGGCCATTCGCGCCGATACAAAGATCGTAGGGCCAAATGCTATTTAGGATGCCAGCCCAAGCTTACGGCGCTTGATTCGGCACGAACACTCTTAGCAGCAACTGGGACCGACCGGTCGGACAAATAGGATAAGCCTCAAGCAACTTAACTCGGGAACAAGACACAGCGCGGGCAACCCCCAGCTAAACATTGCGCAACATGCCCACTCTCGAACATGGCTACACAACAACCCCGAGTCGTTCACAATACAAAGCGGTCAAGCTCTCTATCGCAGATAGACTAGTCAAGCGTCCTATTGACTCATCTAGCCTAAGCATGATGACAAGGCAAAAGAAAAAAACATACAATAGAGACAACAAACACATTACTGATAAAATTGTTTTCATTAACGGTTAAAACTAAAAGGTCATTCCCTACCAGGAAAAGATACAGAAGCAGAAGAACTAAGCCTAGTGGAAGATGGAGCAAGGATAACATCCACACGCGCCGCGGTCTGCGTATCAAGGCCCACATTGTCTTCCTCATCCGACGATGCAAAGGCAACTAACAAATCAACATATGAAATCTTCTTATACCGGCCAAGATCCCACTCCGGATGCTCCTCCTTCATCAGTGCCAACAGCTCCAGCCGGCCATGTACAACCCAACGGAACTCACTTGCCTTACTCCTGAAGAAGCTCTTCCTCTCGCACCTTTGCATCAACAAGTTCGCGCTCCAGTAGCTTCAACTTGCTAGTCAGCGTGTCAACCTGAGACTGCTCTATGGCCAGACTACTCTTCACAATACTAAACTCATGCCACCCCAATTCAAGTTGGTCCTCAGCCTTTCTCACCTCATGGGCGCAGAACTCCACATTGGATCCCAACCGTTGCTTAAGTAATAAGCAGTCGGCTCAACAACCCATTCAGCTTCCTTCGTAGCACTTTCTTCAGCAAAAGACTGCAGCTCAGAGCACTCCTTAGCCGCAACATCTTGCGCAATCTCAACTTGTCGGCGGACCCGGCTCAACTCCTGCCTGAGTCCATCCCTTTCGGACACCACCTCCATCAAACTACACTCGCGGTCCTCCATACGAGCCCCCTAAGCCTCAGCGGCCACGGTTGACTGATCCAACTGCTTCTCCTCATCCTGCTTCTTAAGCCACTCGATTTCACGGAGCGCATTAGAATACAATAGTTGCATGTGAAGGAAGACACGCTCCAAGGTATATACTCTCTCACAAGCCGCCTCGACTTCCATTCCAGCAACGGCCGTGTGGCTCATATGAAACATACCCAGCATAAGGTACTTCAGACCCTTATCCATGCATCCTTCCAACGTATCCTCTTCAGGTTTCAGAGCATGATTCATCAACCAGTTGTGGCGCCTGCTTATGTACTTCCTCTAAGCATACTTTACATCCACCTCTTGATGCAACACTTGTGGTCTCATCTTTACCAAGTCAGGTGCAAACAGGTTTATCCGTGTGTCTAGGTGAAGTCTTCCCTGATTGGGAACTATGTCAGCATCGCCCTTCACGATTTCCATCATCATCAGACTCTCCTCCGTGGCCTTTCCTTTGTCAAGAACAGCTGACCCTTTATTGCGA
The DNA here is from genome assembly GCA_963556465.1 of Berberis vulgaris. NCBI lineage: Eukaryota > Viridiplantae > Streptophyta > Magnoliopsida > Ranunculales > Berberidaceae > Berberis > Berberis vulgaris. Next base: position 55,835,413 of record OY747131.1, read on the forward strand.
GACGACTCAATGCGATTCGGAGGGAGAGGAGGGAGCGAATTATCCAAATGACCCTCCAACACTTCCAATTGTGGACTAGAATGAGACGGCGAGCACTGCAGACTACAAGAGACACGGTCGATACCGCGACCACCTTCAGGTGAATCAACAATATGGCGATCAAATTCTACCACCTCAGGCGAATCTTCACAGGAACCTCCAACACCAATGGTCCCACGCAAATCAACACCAGCGGAAGCTGCCATTGCAACCCGCACTAGACGGTCATTCAGAGCCTTGACCTACACGTCACTAAGGTTCAACCTGACTCCTGCCAACCACATGTAATCTTCCTCCAAGACGGAAACGTCAGTCTCAGCTTCAACTAGCCCAGCAGGCTCACGCTCCTCTCTCACTGGAGCGGCTAGTGTCGAAGATGGCCCAACTCTAATGCGAGCCCTTTTCCTCACGAAGGAAGCAAGTGTCTCAGACAGCTCCTCCACATCAGACATAACATGAACTTTGGCCCCAACAACCTTCTTCTTCCTAGAAGAGGCCCCATCTTCCAAATTAATGTATGACTCACGATATAAAGTGGGGGCAATGTGCCAGTCGTCCCACAGCCCACTACGGATGAAGTTGGAAACTCTTATGACATCGACCATCTTCATTTGTGGCATGACACAGAACGTCTCCATGGTGTTTTGCTCCTCTAAGGTAAGAGGAGTGGTAGGAAACCTTCCTGCAAGGGAACACAAGTAATAAGCAGTCGGCTCACTGATTACGCCCAAACAATACACGCGGTCAATTGCAGTAAAGAATGGGGTGTCGATCCCACGAGGAAAAACGATCTACAAAATAAGGTTAAGGAAGACAAACTATGCGAAACTAAAATAAATTCTAACAAATTTAAAATACAAAATTGAATTTAATTTAAAACTAAGTTTGAGAAAATCACAAGGTTTCAAGGATCCCTCCTAGACTTCACACGCCAATTAATATTGATTCGCTATGATGACTCAACTACGTGTTTCACATCCCAAACGACGTAATCGGAAAAATAATCTTTTAATCATTAGAAAACCCTAATGTAAATGAAGTTCAGATTTCACTTTTTCTAAGAAAACACAAAGGTTTGTCATATGTGATATCTTAAACTTACGATATATCCGGAGACGATACCGTAATAAATGACGATCACATATAACCAACCTACCGGAATCAATTAATTCTTAAACATTCCACACATAAGAAAAGCGTGACTAAGCTTATATGGAGAAGTAAAAATAATCACCGGAGTACTAAAAATCTACGAAGAAATCTATGGAATCTCTGTCACTAAAATAACATACATTTCTATATTAAATAAAAGTGAGAATCATCAAACATCATTATTCATCGTGAACACTTAAAGCGAATCAATTACTAATTTAGTGCGTTACATCTAGGAGTTCACCTCTTCACCTTGCGTGGGGTTTAGTGACTCATGGTGGTGGTAGTCACAGCATCAATGGAGGAGTCCATCACTTCCTGTCCGCGCACGAATCCCGAGGAAAAGAGCTCAGATTGTCTGTGGTGGCTCTTAGTAAATTCCGGGGTGCAAATTAGCTCCAACCGTTTTTCAAATTGAAAAACGGTTTTTTTTCCGCGCGAAAAGTCGCTCTGCAACTTCTTCGTCTTCTCCAGCGAGACGTGCCTGATCCGCCGCTCGTCGCGAGCTCCTCGCGGCCTTCCTCGCCTCCTGAACGGTTCCTGTACCTGCAAGAAGAGAGAGAGAGGTTGAGGAAACAAGGTTCACAACCAAAACGGCGAAGGAGGACAAGAACAGGGACTCCCTGTTGCGGCTGATGTCTCGCGGGGTGGTAGCGACTCTGTCGCGGAAGTGGTGGCTCCAAAGGAGGGTGGTGACGAGGTCTCGGTGGTGGTGGAGTGAGATGGAAGAGGAGGGATGCTGGACGGTGGCGAGACAGAGAGAGAGAGAGGTGGAACGATGTTGTGCGAGGTGGTGGAACAGGGAGCGAAACAGGGAGGTGCCCTGTCTCGCACGGTGTTGTGCGAGGTGGTGGTCAGTGACGGGTGCGAGGTGGTGGTCGGTTAGTGGCGAGAGAGCTCGGTCTCTGCCCAGTGGAGGTTAGTGATGGTGGCTGGAAAAGAGAGGGAGAAGAGAAAACGTGGAATAGAGAGGATCCTCCCAAGAGAAGGCAAGAGAGAAACCTAAATAGGGTTTCCCTATTTCCTTGTTAGGCTGGGCTTAGGTTTCTAGTTTTCTGGGCTTGGGCTTAGATGTGTGAACCACTCTTTTGTACCACCACTAGAATCAATAAATCGACAATTCTATCAAATTGTCGCCTTAAATGCGATTTTATCGTTCACGCGCGCCGATTCCTACAAAAACATAAAAAATGAAATAATTAGAATAAAATATATTAATTGAAACACTAACATATATAAATTAAGGGATATATCTCGTAATAATTACGTGTATATCAAATACCCCCAAACCTATATTTTGCTAGTCCTCGAGCAAAACAAAATAAAGAATAAAATCCTAACTCACTTTCGTAGGAATCACGGTTGCACTTACCTTAACGTGCAACAAGGCTTTAAACCTCTAGATTACCTCTAGAGGACGAGTTATAGTCTCGTGAGGGTTTCCAGAAATGCTACCCCCAAACATTACTGACTCAATAAAACAAAATCTATTTTCTAAAAACATAATGCAAATCATATGAACATTTCCTTTTATTTCCCTTAGAGTATTTTTCTGATTGCCTATAATTCAAGAAAAACAACAAACTAATAATGTCACAATAGTATATCAATAGAGTACAATAATTTAACAGTATCTAAAGGTTAAATGAATTTCATAATCATTCTCAACTCGAAGTGTGTGTGTGAGGAGCCTTATCAACATAACTCTTCATCTCATAGTAAAGATGTGACAAGATAACCTTTAGAAAAGACGTTTCGACTACAATTCTCTCATGTCGCTCAAAAATGAAACGCTCAGAGATTGGGCACTCAGTTTATATGTGAGGATAAGAATATACTATGGAAAATACAAACATCTCACATATAATTATCATGAAAAACGGAATTTTCAAAGAGTGAAATGAATATGATCTCATGGACCGGAATATTGATTACTTTTAAGAATGTTGAACCAAACATCATAGTTCTTGCCTATTCAATCTCCACATCTATTAAGCTAACTTTCACTTAAGATCAATCAGGTCTTTACTAGGTTGTATTGGGGCTTGGATTATGGCAAACAATAATGGACAAAAGGGATACAAAGATTTTCTGAGAATGGATACACCCTTGAATAAAACATAGGGCATTGAAGAACAAATCAATGTTGTACACCATTAACTTTTTCTTCATTATTTTCTTCTTCAATCGCTTTTTTTTTTTTTTTTTTTTTTTTTTTAATACGCTTTTCCCCATTGATACAATCCAACACTTTTACTTCGAGGGCGCATAAAATATCTTCTTCTTTTTTTTTTTTTTTTTTTTTATTTATTTATTTGCCCATTCCATACACATATCTCACCATATACATTCTCAGAAAATTGGGTAAGGATAAAATAATAAAGGTATTACTCCTTGATTGGAGTAGGTATTGGGAATGGGGATAACAAAGAAAAGGCTATCTAAAGGCTCAAAGGGCTGCGAATGGGTATTTATTATTGGGTAGGCTAAAAGGCTAAAAATGGTTTAAAGAAAGAAATGCCTGTATCACTTCATAAGTTTTAGTTAGTACTAGGACATCTCAACTAAATAAAGCAAGAAGTTCTAGTGTAAAGATTCAATTTTTATGTCATTCTTAAAGCAATCAATAAGAAAATCAAGAATAATGAGATCATCAACAAAATAATGCGGACTCAAGAAAAATCAGAGTGTAATTAATAACCCTCAAAAAATAAAGAATGGCTCAAAACTCACAAGGGTTAAGTCTCCACTATTATTCTAAGGTCTTCTAGTTCAATACTTCACTAATCAACTTCAAATCATGTTTACTTGGCTCATAGTGCACGAAAAATCGAGTTGAAAAGTCTCACGAAATACATCTAACATAAGGATACTATCAAATACCATGTTTTCCACTAATATAACTATGTGACACGTGCTAGTATGTGTTTTCCCAAAATTAAAGGCAACAAAATCATTCTCTAAAATTGAAAAGAACTCAAAACCTTTTTTTTTTTTTTTTTATATTCACCAAGAGTTCGGATTTCAAATGCATTTTCAAGAAGATTTTACACAATTACCATAATCATCTAAGTATTCAATGGAGATTGAGTAGAACACAAAAATGATTGGTTTAATTGTAAAATATGTTTTAAACTCAAAGATTTTTGAAAATGTCATAAAAAATCTAATAAACCACACCCCCAAACCTAAACCAAACATTGTCCTCAATGTATAAAATAATAATCATGACAAATCAAGACAAAAGAAAAGAGGAGGGTTAGAGTGATATTACCATGGTGAAGCTTTTTACCAATTTCGATGAAATCTTCCATCAATAAATGCTCAGAAACATAAGAAGTATGGAGGTTTCATTAGAAATCAATAAAATGCAGACTCGACATTAACAAATAAAAAATAAAAAAAAATGCAAGTTGTAAGTCAAAATTGTTATGGAGCTAACGAGTATGAGTGAAACACAACTAAATAGGGTACTCGAAAATCAATCCAAACTAACAACAAAGACACACAACTAAGGCTAGGCTGCCTCCTAGGAGCGCTTGGTTTAACGTCTTCAGCCCGACATATATTCTCCCTCATGAAAGATATACCATGAAGTGACGAGGAAGAACATAGGGAACATTCACCTCCAAATCTAGTCTATGATATAAATGAGTCAAAAAGGTTAAGGAATCGTATACCAACAACCTAAAAAGTTGAGGATCAGTCCACTCAAAAATAGCAACCACCTGATGTTTCCTCTTGATAGTGCATAGATCCTTGATGACCCTCGCATAAGTTGGTACCTGTTTAATCACATGCAGCAAAGGTAAGTTAATTTTAACCTGTTTCAAGTGTTCTAGAATCTCACCATGCATTTCTGATTTCTTTCCAGGAGGTCGTAGTGCTTGAGGAAAAAGAACTGAAACTGGAATGTTCTTATTGGGCTCATCCTCAGGGATGCTCTCCTTTGCACTTGGGGAGGTGCTTATAGTTGTGAACGAGCTTGATCCATCTAAAATCTTATCACTCTGAGTAGTGATGGCATTAATCTCTATGACATTCTGAGAGTCTGAAGTAGAGGTTTGTGCCATAAGTTGGCCCTTCGGATTTGCTTGAGGCTGTGACTGAAATTGGTCCTGAGCTTGTACTGTTAATGAACTTGCCAGCCTTGTTATTTGGCTTCTGATCTCCTTGTTCTCCTCTGCCAACTGTGTCAATGTAACCTCAAATTTGTGATTAGTTTTACCTTGTGCCTCTATAAATGCATGCAAAGTGTCTGATAAGGAACTTTTATTAGATTGCGCATTGTACGGAGGTGCAGGGTATGACTTAGGTGGTTGTGCCTGTGAGTGTGTAGGTTGGTCGGCCTCGGACCTCCAACTAAAGTTAGGGTGATCTCTCCAGCCAGAATTGTAAGTGTTAGAGAATGGTGAATAAGGTTTCTTGTATATCCCTAAGGCGTTACATTGTTCCTCATAAACCACTCTCATCTCAGTCAAGGTCGGGCAATCCTGTGCTAAGTGTTCAACTCCCCCGCATATAAAACATGTGTCCTGTAGCTCAACTCTGGCAACAGTATGTGTGGGCTTACCATTCTTGGTCTTAAGTGCTTCTAACTCCCTAGTTACTCTGTCAAGTTGGGCTCTAAGGCTATCATCTTCACTAAGTTGGTAAACTCCAGCTGAGCGTGTTCTATCTGTGCTCTCAGTAGCACTTGGACCAGTCCAAGTGTGGGCCTTTTCAGCTAAGTCATTCAGGTACTCAATGGCCTCGTCAGGGTCCTTATGCAAAAACTTTCCATTACACATCATCTCAAGGAAATGACGTTCTCTACTGGTGAGTCCCTCATAAAAATAACTGACTACGCGCCAACTCTCATACCCATGGTGTGGGCATGTATTCAAGAGATCCTTGAACCTCTCCCATACTTGATATAATGCCTCACTATTCTTTTGGGTGAAGGTAGAAATCTGTCTCTTTAGACCGTTGGTTTTGTGGTGAGGAAAGTATTTATTAAAAAATGTTTGGGTCATCTCCTCCCACGAACCTAAGTGGTCTCTATTCCAACTCACACCTCCAATGTTCTTTTTTTTTTTTTTTTTTTTTTTAATAATTTTTTTTTTTTTTTTTAATTTTTAGTTTTTTTTTTATTTAATTATTTTTTTTTTGATTATTTTTTTAATTTTAGAAATAAAATAAAATTAAAAATTAAACTGGATCTAAAACCTAAAAATAGAATAAAATAAAATAAAATAAAATGAAAAATGAGCAAGAAAGATAATACCCGAAACCTTCTTTGTAGATTGACGCTTGTTCCCCGGCAACGGCGCCAAAATTTGATTACGCCCAAACAATACACGCGGTCAATTGAAGTAAAGAATGGGGTGTCGATCCCACGAGGAAAAACGATCTACAAAATAAGGTTAAGGAAGACAAACTATGCGAAACTAAAATAAATTCTAACAAATTTAAAATACAAAATTGAATTTAATTTAAAACTAAGTTTGAGAAAATCACAAGGTTTCAAGGATCCCTCCTAGACTTCACACGCCAATTAATATTGATTCGCTATGATGACTCAACTACGTGTTTCACATCCCAAACGACGTAATCGGAAAAATAATCTTTTAATCATTAGAAAACCCTAATGTAAATGAAGTTCAGATTTCACTTTTTCTAAGAAAACACAAAGGTTTGTCATATGTGATATCTTAAACTTACGATATATCCGGAGACGATACCGTAATAAATGACGATCACATATAACCAACCTACCGGAATCAATTAATTCTTAAACATTCCACACATAAGAAAAGCGTGACTAAGCTTATATGGAGAAGTAAAAATAATCACCGGAGTACTAAAAATCTACGAAGAAATCTATGGAATCTCTGTCACTAAAATAACATACATTTCTATATTAAATAAAAGTGAGAATCATCAAACATCATTATTCATCGTGAACACTTAAAGCGAATCAATTACTAATTTAGTGCGTTACATCTAGGAGTTCACCTCTTCACCTTGCGTGGGGTTTAGTGACTCATGGTGGTGGTAGTCACAGCATCAATGGAGGAGTCCATCACTTCCTGTCCGCGCACGAATCCCGAGGAAAAGAGCTCAGATTGTCTGTGGTGGCTCTTAGTAAATTCCGGGGTGCAAATTAGCTCCAACCGTTTTTCAAATTGAAAAACGGTTTTTTTTTCCGCGCGAAAAGTCGCTCTGCAACTTCTTCGTCTTCTCCAGCGAGACGTGCCTGATCCGCCGCTCGTCGCGAGCTCCTCGCGGCCTTCCTCGCCTCCTGAACGGTTCCTGTACCTGCAAGAAGAGAGAGAGAGGTTGAGGAAACAAGGTTCACAACCAAAACGGCGAAGGAGGACAAGAACAGGGACTCCCTGTTGCGGCTGATGTCTCGCGGGGTGGTAGCGACTCTGTCGCGGAAGTGGTGGCTCCAAAGGAGGGTGGTGACGAGGTCTCGGTGGTGGTGGAGTGAGATGGAAGAGGAGGGATGCTGGACGGTGGCGAGACAGAGAGAGAGAGAGGTGGAACGATGTTGTGCGAGGTGGTGGAACAGGGAGCGAAACAGGGAGGTGCCCTGTCTCGCACGGTGTTGTGCGAGGTGGTGGTCAGTGACGGGTGCGAGGTGGTGGTCGGTTAGTGGCGAGAGAGCTCGGTCTCTGCCCAGTGGAGGTTAGTGATGGTGGCTGGAAAAGAGAGGGAGAAGAGAAAACGTGGAATAGAGAGGATCCTCCCAAGAGAAGGCAAGAGAGAAACCTAAATAGGGTTTCCCTATTTCCTTGTTAGGCTGGGCTTAGGTTTCTAGTTTTCTGGGCTTGGGCTTAGATGTGTGAACCACTCTTTTGTACCACCACTAGAATCAATAAATCGACAATTCTATCAAATTGTCGCCTTAAATGCGATTTTATCGTTCACGCGCGCCGATTCCTACAAAAACATAAAAAATGAAATAATTAGAATAAAATATATTAATTGAAACACTAACATATATAAATTAAGGGATATATCTCGTAATAATTACGTGTATATCACTCACTACCAAGCATATTAAAATTGAGAGAAATGGATTAAACTTACAGAGCAGTCCGAACTGTCGCTCGAGCGGACGACCCCTGCAGCAAAAATACTTCAATCCGTAGGAGCCAGAAAGCAGTACTTCGGCCAGAACTTGAAATCATTAGCAGTTTACTGAAGCACTCCGGCGACTTCATCTTACAGACATCATTGCTCTTCAGCCGAGGAGATGTCAACAACTGGATCACCCGCAGAGTCACGCTAACACCAGCCTCTTTGGCACTGAGCAGAATCATGAGGATGATCTTATATCCATTAGGCCCCAACTGAGCCGGAGGAATCCCTAAGAGATCCAATAACTCTTAAATCACATTCAGTACCGGAAAATACACTCCAGTTTGGAGCATCCCACGATGTAAACAGATGAAACCGACATGAAGTAACACAGGCATTTGGTCGCCTGTTAGGAAATACAATGGCAGGTCCTCAAGAACCCCAAACTTCGTACGGATTTCGGCAAGACTAGACTTGGACAACAACTTGTCTTCAAAAAATTCCAGGGCCTCAGCCAAAACAACATCATCAAGAAGGTTTTCTTGAGACATGAAGAAGGCGAACAATCTTTTCAGAACAATATCTTTGAAGGTGAACAAAGTAGAAGAATCAGACTCTGCACTGCAGATGACCTAAATAAAGGATGGTTTCCCGCCTCTTTTTCGCCAAACCGACGCACGTGCCATTAATGCGACGTGCGGCTCAAGCAACAATTTAGGCTCAATTATCATGAGCAGCGCATCCCTCCAAGAGATGACTTAGCAAACCGATGTGACGACCCACTAACTCGGGGGGAGTAGCTAATGATACATAAAAACAGTCACACCCCTAACCCGTACACGTGTCGTGATAATCTTGAGGAAATACGGACCGCAGCATCAGCCCAACACTGAACAGGCCCAAGAAGTTCTAAGCCCGCTCAATTCAGTCTGCCAGGCGGACTCGAACTCTCACAACACACTAATCCCACACGTCTAACAATTGTCCTCAATACCCATAAGCCCTCCTTAGGCAAGTATCTCGAGGATTTGCTTCGGACGGGCAACTACAGCTGCTCTTTGCTCCCAACTAGGAAGCAAACACCATAGTATCTTCCCCACAGGAAAATCCCTTCTACGGAATGCTCTTGGATTGAGAACTATCTCCTGCATATCTAGGAGTGCAGAGCTAACAAGGAACTTTCCTCCTACAGCACGACTCCTAATTAGAAAGGGATCTCCACAAAGATTTCTTCCCTAATCTACGCCTACAATGGCCTGGTTAAACCAGGATTCCTTGCACTATAAATAAGACATGAGGTTGGTAAGCTAAGGTACGCTACAAATTCCCTATTAAAACATTACACCTTCCTTAGAGCCATGTCTGACTTTAGCATCGAAGTGCCATCGGCCACCACAACGGTGGTCCATGGCTCACGTGTGCTACTTGTGCAAGTCAACAAATCAGCAGGAATCAGATCGAAGCAAGAAGCGAAAAATGACTGCATCATAAATAATAAGGATTCTCGAATGCTTTAGCAAAATGATTGGATTGAGCACTTGTACTGGTTTTTGATAATTGAGAAGTTGTGCTAGCCATTGATACTGGAATTCACAAGAGGAAATAAATTGATTGATGGAGTTGTTGGAATCGCACAAAAAAAAATGATACAGAGGATCTTTTATCACTCTGATTAAACTAGCCATTTTGAAACTAGTAGTTAGACAATAAGGTGGTTGGCGAGGACATTTTAAAAATAAAAGTTAGAAAATCATTTGAGAGAGCTTGAAGCTTACACTTAAGTTGTCTTCCTCCATTGGAGAGTCAAGTTTCAAATCATCACCTCATACTTGTTTAGATTGAAGCACCTTTAACCCACTTTGTAAAACTTGTGAATTAGGGTCTATATGAACTCATTTAGACAAAAAGTGTAAACCTGAGAGGTCAAAGAAGCGACCATTTTTTTGGATGCAAGTCACATTGGCTAGGCATTTGACATTGCAAGGTCGTGGAATCAAAGCAATAGGGTCCTGCTGTAAAGTGCATTATTGTAATTTGATTTTTGCACAGGGAACAACTAATAGAAGTGCATAGCACCCTGACGTTTTCCAACCATGGATGTAGCATCACAACCAATCAAACTTCGATGTGGTGCACACAGCCATTCCTTTGTGTTCAATTTACTTTTTTAATCTCATTACAATCTTGCATCACTTGTGTGAAAGTTAATTCCACATACATTTACATTATTGTGTAAATTTAGGGATTTTCCATATATTTTTTGAAATTGTTAACTTCACTAATTGATACCTATTTTAGAAATGAAATATATATTAGAAATACCCATAATGGCTCAAGTCCAAACTCCAATCCATGTCAAATATTTGTCAAAACAATACGTTGTTGATTTGGGTACTATTTGAGTTGTTTGATAATAAATCAATTTGCTTATAATTTTTGGAGCTAAAACCATATGAAGATTGCGAGTGGTGTAACATTGTTTCCTAACTAAGTATAATCAAGGAGGTTGAATTTTTAAAATGGTTTTTCCAAAATTTCTCTTTTACTCAATATCTTCTCGACTCTTTGCACAATTGCTTTGCACCAAAAATTCTTGTAAAAATATTGTTAACTATAAGGATCTCGACAATAGTGTATTTGTGAAGTATGCCAAAAGTTCATTTAATTACCATAACATATATAGTGTAATTATAAACCATAAATGAGTGATGGACAACTGGGTCGTAGGATTTGCAATGATCATTTAAAAGTTATTCAACTCATGAAACTAAGTAAAAATAAAAAATCGCAATGATCGAACTCAATCTCAAGATAATCCAAGAAGAAGAAAAGTTTCACTAATGCAATGAAGAATGATAAATGGTTCAAGACATTTGGACACCAATTACCACATGTAGAATGGAGAGATAAGAGAAGATTCAAGACATTGAAAATAAAAGAGAAAATTGACCAAAGTCAAAAATCAACTAAAGACCAGACAATGATTGATCTCAAATCTTACTTCAAGTACATTATTGTCTATTGAGTTAGAAACCGGCAAGTGTGGATTGAATCCCATGAGGAAGACTTAACAAAAGTTGAAAAACTTGTTCTAAAATTAAATTGAAATACTTAACCTAGTAAAACATAAATGTGAGAGTTAGGCCTTTGATTTACCATCATGAGTAGATGACACCATTAGGTCACTCTTGGATTAATCTTTTCCAAATTCATTAACACATCCTAAAGGTAGACTCTCATCTCACCTTAGTATGGAAAATATGGCACGGTTAGCAAATTAATTTCAAGCCTAAGTTATATTAGTAATATAAAATTAAATATGAATTTAAAAACATAAAAGGAATCCGCCAAGGTGGAACACCTAATATCTAATAAATCATAATGAAATTGAGACTAATAATATTTAAAAATTTTAATTATCAGTTTGTTAGAAAAATTGCAAGTATAGAAACTTATCTAATCTTGACCTTAAGAAGTAGAAGAAGAAGAAAGTATGAGTTGAATTTATATAATGAAATACAAAACATCTAACTTATATCATAGGTTCATGGCATAACCAAGCTTCAAGATCAATATAACTAAACATGATTCTCTAATACTTGAAAATGGAAAGAAACTAATATAAAAGAATCATCTTGGAACTATCTTCCCATAGGCTCACTCACACCCTAAAGTGGAATATTAGCCAAACATGGTAAGCTCTAGGCCTTCACTTCACTTATTTCTCACTAAACTCTACAAATAATACAACTACTTCTCTCTCAAAGGTGTTCTCAAAAGTGTGTTCATGTGTGATCGAGAGTATCCAAACATAGGGTATTTATAGGTGAAGAATGGCGAGACTATTTTAGATAATGTGAAGAAGTGTAGGGATAACAAAGTGGTTTGTATTCTGAGCATGTACATGGGGGCTTGATGAAATTATGAGTTGTTTATGAGTGAGAATATCAAAATGTGCATGTGGAAGGTGGAGCAAAATATGGAAAATGGTAAAAGTGATGGAGTGAAATAAGGAAAAGTGTAAAAGTAATGGAGTGAAATAAGGAAAAGTGGCTTGGATGTGAATTATGCAAATAAGCAAATGGGCAAAAATATGAGAATGGATAGCGGAGTTTGACTTGACACTTTTTTAGTTTGTAGAGATTTCTTTTTTAGCTATGATAAAGTTGATCATGTGGATGTCCAAATCTTCATCTTGATTTTCTCGAGATCTGTAGATGGTGGTGTTTTGTGGGATTTACTTCATGGGTTTTGGGCTTGAAAATCTTTGTTACTTGATAATGCATGTGCGAACTTCCAATGAGATTCTAGCTGTTGAACTTAGCCTTATTGTGTCACTTTATGTATGATTTGAAATTACTACTTGCATTTCTACAAAATACACAAATTACATATAATGTGATATTTTTATTTGATAATTGGACTTAGAATTGTATATTTAGGGATATAAAATGTCTCATTGTTATGCTTATCAGTCAAACCTCCAAGATGACTGAAGTAGGGGTGGGCATCCCATCCCGCGATCCTGTCCCGGTCTTATCCTGTAATTTTTTGGGTCCTTTTGGGATTGATTAAAGCGATCCCGATCTAGAGTGGGATGGGATCGGGATGGAGATTTTCAGTCTCGTCTCGAATTTATTTATTTAATATTTAATATTATTAATTTTAATCAAACTACTCTTCCAAATGAAAGTTTAGGATGTGTTGAAATTAAACCAAAACATCTATTGTTTAAAAATTTACTTGCTTGATTTGGTACTCTTTATTTAGGTAAAAACTTTTATTTGGATATTTTAGATCAAATAGAACCCATGAAAATTTATGCTTTTTCACATTTTAGGTTGGTTCTAGGACAATTATTCTTGTAGTAAATAAAAACAAATGATGGTTTGGGTTATTTTTGCACTATGATTATGAGGGTGGAGAACATTGCTCCTAGTTGTATTATGTATGAATGATTTTCAACTCTTGCGAAAATATGCAAAATCGATTTATGGAGGGGCTCTTTTCACACATACAGATTTCAAATAAAATTTGAACCTCAACAAGATTATATTATTTAAAACAAAAAAAATTATACCAGTTTTTCTATTATGATAAAAGAGACTAGCATTATTACATTCTGATTAAACAAGCTCGAATGACCATACAATTCGACAAAACCCCCAATAGGGCTAATGTTAAGAAAATTAGTCGAACAAAAAGAAAAACAGGCTCAGACACACGGTGCCCAACCTAGCCGTTGGGATTCAAGACTCGATTTAGCATGAGCTTCAAAGAGTCACCTTTCTCGGCCGATTTGATTCCTCTACGTAACCCTTGGCGGTACTAAGGATGGTGTCGGAGAGGTATCCGGTGCCTTTGTAGTAGCTGATGTTCTTCGACCATGTGCGGCATTGCGTGGTGACTTCTTCGGCGAAGAGGAATTCTGGCGATGTTGGGAGGTTGTTGACATATATATACAAAAACCCTACAACAAGATGACCAAGATGGAGATCGTTTGTATCCAGTTGTTATAAAGGAACATAAACTCCTTTCAACAACATAGCCGAAGAAAGTCTCAAAAAAAGTTCATTTACAAGATTATTAATAATGGATCTTAGCACACCAGGCTCACCTATATCTATGATATCCATGGAGGACCTCTCTACTTCTCTAGTTGGATGCAATCTTTATATATTCACTTTAGCTGAATTAAATGATGTAGGTGGGAATTAAATGGGGGTGGGTGGGTTGGGAATTGAGTTGGTAGGGTTGGAATTTGGGAATTAAATAGGGGTGGGTGGGGGTTGGCAATTGGGGTGGGAATTGAGTTGTTTGTGGTAGAGTTGGGAGTTAAAAAAACAGATAAAAAAGTTGATATGGTTCGGTTTATTCGGGGCTGAAAAGAGTTCAAACCGAAATCGAACCAAAGTAACTCGATTCGGTTCGATTTTGGCAAATTGGTTTCAATTTTCATTCGGTTTCGATTTTTTTTTGGCTCGGTTCGGTTAATTCGGTCGGTTTACATGGACCAATTAACACCCCTAACAACTACACCTTACAAATCCAAATATGTCAATGCCATAATCGCTAACTCTGTTTCAAATCGCAGTCAACTAAGCCTTGTAGATTTCAAGGTATAGTCGACTATGCTAATGCAAAGTCAGATTCAGATAGAACATCACAAGACCATGTTTTACCCATGTCCATGTATAGGACCGTTACTTAAACCAACCCATTTCCTTAATTAATCTTAATGCACTTCCTTATTTCACCCAATCAAATAATTTATTTCGCCAAAGCCTCTTGTTTTCTTCTTCATCTAATTCTTCCTTATTCATTTTCTTTTCCCTTCTACATGTTTTATACTAGAGTATGCCCCGTGCCCTTGGCACTCCATATAATTTTATTTTTGCTAAATATTTTGTACTGAACACCTCTTTTACTATATACTTTAAGGTAAAAATATATATTATAAATTTGAGAGTTAGACTCAATCAAACTTGAATAAGTTAGAAAAATAATTTAAACGCCAAGAATGAGTTCTCCCCCAATCTTTGAATTCACCAAAATATGAAGTTTAGAGTTTTTGTTTAAATGTGCATTAAGATGCCCGACTCATTTTTTTGGTATGATCGGCCCGTCTAATTGCTTTGAAAAATATTGAAAACGTGAAATACTTTATATGTTTTTTTAATTATATAATATATATATTTAAAATTTTAGCGCTCATGTTGATCATTGCTTTTGTTGGAAAGATCTTAAAAATGCATTTCCATTATATTAACTTTACCAAAATCCAATAACGATGTAGATAGTTGATAATTTTCATTTTGCTAAAAGCAAAACACAATATTTTCTCTTTCGGCTACATGTACATTCCACCAACTTTTTTCAAAAGTTTTTCATTATTTTTGCCCTTTTACATGTTTTATATTTACAAATATGCCATCATGGAAAATTAATCCCAACCCTCCAATTCAATACATTTCCCAACTTTTAATCATAACCATCTTTTATCTCTAATTCTTTCGATTTGACTTTGTCCCAGTCAGCAATGAATAGTAAAACACCACTCTGAATTGTAATATAGATTTACAAACATGCCACCATAGGAAATGAATCTCAACCCTCAACACATTTCCCAACTTTCAATCCTAGCCATTTTTTATCTCCAATCTTCAAGTTTGTTCCAGTTAGCAATGAATAGTAAAACACCACTATGAATTGTAATATTGATAATATCAAAGTTGCAGTAAACAAAATTGACATATTTGTAACAACCCCAAAAAAATTTCATTGTTGTGCTGTAACAGTTCACCAAACAGTTTCACAAATGAAGTGATACAATAATTGGATCACCATGAATAGTATGGTGTTGTAAGTGATACTATACATGGTGATCCAATTTATTGTATCACTTTATTTGTGAAAATATTTTTCAAAATTTTGCCTGAATTTAGTTTTACTTGAAGTTGTTTGGTAGACTGTTACATCACAAAAGTGATAATGTTTGGCGGTTGTTACAAAATTTCCGATTTGGTGCAATGTCGAGATTTAAGGTTAGACAATTTTTATAGGCTAGGGAATTTGTTTGCAAACTCAACAAGTTGAAGCTTTTGGAAGTCCACATTAAGTTTTAGGGTGTAGATAGATGTTTCAAATCGAACACTTAATTTCAAGTTGTTTTGCAATTTTTTTATGAGAAAGTTATATGTGAGAAACCCATGTGCGATCGAATCCACAGGAGTTGACTATGGTGTTTTGAACAAATGAAACACAAGAGAAAGAAATGAGGTTCTGTTTCATTCGCGAAAAAAAATATTCAAAAGGAAAAAAATATATTATGCAAATAAAATTTCAAGGATTTTTACTCTCCCTAGAACTTTTCATGTTGTTTGTTTATGCCATGGAATAAAATTTTGAATGTCAAATAATTATTTGTTGCGATAACAAATTGGTTGACTGTAGTGGCAATAGGGGAAGTGGTGGTTGTATAAATGGTAGCGGTTGTGGTTTTAGTGACATTAGTGGTGGAAGGAATTTGAATCCCATTTTTTTTTTATTCCTTAACCCCTCACACCCCAGATGCCGCCGGCTGGGTTTGACCCTGTGACCTAGTGATACCATCCGCCACTGCTCAACCACTGAGCCATCACACATTTGGCTGAATCCCACTTGAAAATGTATAGCTTCAACATGCTTTATTGAATGTCAATAATTGGTTTCAAGCAGATCCAATCCAAGATATCTAACGTTTAGAAGTAATAAACAAACAAAATGAATAAATAGTAACTTCACTAGTGCATGAAAAAGTAGTTCGAGAAATAATCATAAATGGAAAAAAGTACTTAAGCATTGAAACACATGACCGTAGAATATTACATCAAGTTTATTGAAGCTACACCACTTCAAAAGTTCATATTAGCCTTAACTATCGGTTTAAACTTCATTGGTTGGATCATGGTTTCCAAAAGAGAGAAAGATTACAAGAGAATTGAATGCCCCCAAAATATGAAGTGGATCAAGC
The DNA here is from genome assembly GCA_963556465.1 of Berberis vulgaris. Classification (NCBI taxonomy): domain Eukaryota; kingdom Viridiplantae; phylum Streptophyta; class Magnoliopsida; order Ranunculales; family Berberidaceae; genus Berberis; species Berberis vulgaris. The sequence continues at coordinate 55,852,184 of OY747131.1, forward strand.
GATCATTTATAGGTGATGACTTGCCAAAAGAGTGAGATAAACATATAATCCTTCTTTTTCTTGTTGGTGTATAAATGAAATATCTTTATGATGGGAATTAAGAAAATATTATTCTTCCATATTTGCTCACATAATGGATCAAGTGATCATTCTCATCAATGAGTCAAAAATGTGATGGAGGGCAAGTATGTGGTCATTCCAACCCAAAAATATCTACATTTTAACTTCAAATCTCTCATCTAGCAAATGTTATTAGTGTTTCTAATTCCAATTCTAATTCTTCAATAAGTTACATTATTTTATCCTTCATGTATAATTTATTCAATTTCATACAATAAAATGACACATAAATAACTTATAAATTTATAGAATAATCATTTTGTGTGAAACAATCGAATAAAATATTTGTATGAAACATGTAGGAAAGTCTTTATAATGCTTAATTTAAAATAACATATCGTGCATGAAAATGAACATTATGAACCGGTGGCTTCCTTTGAATTAATTGTAGAGTATCTCAAATTTCCAACTACACAACGCCAACCCTCCATTTGTTTTTTATTGAAAGAGAGAATGTGGCTTTTCAGTCACGGAATAAAAAATTTAATGGAAATAGGAATCATTAACTATTGATCGTGTCTTCAGTTCTTGTATCTCAAATTGTGTTTGTTTCCTTAATGTTATAAGAAAAGTGAGTATCAAGAAAATTCAATTGATACACAACTAACTAGTGTCAATTTTGATTATTTTCAATTAAAAAACTTTTCAATTACAATTATAACAACAATTATATGTATATGTAAACCCTATAGCATTTTTACACCAACATACCTAACATGTTTTCTTATTTATATATGTTTATAAGCGAAATAAGGGGAATTAAGGGAGGGAAAAGGGAATTCTATGCTTTAATTGACTATGTTTAATATCAAAAATAATTTAAGACACTAGCATTTGTTGGCTATCGCAAAACAATGTGAAATAAACAAATAGAAGACGAGCATTTCACTAACTGGTTTGCCACTTTTAGGGGGCAATGAGTATTACATTTACTAAATGCAACAATGGTTTGAACCCCTAGATTACCTCTAGTGGACAAGTTATAGTCTCGTGGATGTTTGCAGTGAATATACCCACAAAATTACAAAAACACAAACTCAATGAGTTCCCTTTATATATCTCATATAAGTGTCTTTCAATTGTTCAAATAAGAATATCATGCACATAATTTACACATATAATTTAAACCTTTTATTCTGAGTTTTCAATAGATATAAAATCAAATATCACTCATTAATCATATTTTAGGAAAATGCAATACTAGTTTTACTTGAATGTAAGTGCATTTGGATTTGTGAGCCATTTTCACTTAGGAAGTAACTGGTTGAAGCTAATTAAACACTAGCTTAGGTGAAACTCGTTATATCTGTGTGGTTGGTATTGTGTTTTGTTCTTTCTCCCTTTATTTTACTTATTGATTATTGTTTGTTTTACTACTTATGATTATCTCATCTTGCATGTAAGTTTTACAAATTATAGTTAGTTCTCTTGATTTGTGTATCAAATCTTGGATCTAGTTTGCAGAAGTATTTTTTGTTTTATATTGATTTTAGATCTCAAGGCTTCTTGACCATTTGACCTTTAGTATGAATCATTTCATACTTTACCTTAGCCTCACCTATCTTTGAAGTATTTTATAGCTGCTTAGATCTAGGAGACTACAGTGAACACGAAGTGTTCATAAAGCCCTCTTGTCTTAATATTCTTTCGTAAAAGTTTCTTAAATATAAAAATATTTTTAAAAAGATATTATTCACCCCCTCTAATATTGCTCATCATATCTTTGGACATCCTATACCGGTATCTAAGCAATGTACCCTTGCACTTTCAACAAATAGGTTAGTTTTTGGACATTTTATTCCTAACAATTAACACACTTCTTGTGGTTCAATCTTCGTTGTTGTTTTTTTTTGTATTTACAATTCACTTAACTTATGCTCAATCTTTTCTTCTCGTGCTCAAACCTCGATCTAATATAGTCATAGAGTTTTCTACATTTGCAATAGTTAACTCACCAGTTTTCTTCCCAACTCAAGAGCTTTTAATTAGTCCTTTAAACTGTTGTAAGATGAGCCCCATTGTTTCACAACTTGGATTTTGATATTTTCCCATTCTTCTCCACCACCAATTAGATGCAAAATCGGCTTCCATGCATCCACCAATAGCTTTTCCAATACCTACTGGAACCCATTTCCCAATAGTTGAATTACAAGTTGTTCATTGTGAATATCCTATGTATAAACTAAAGCTCACAGATTCCAGAAGTGAGTTCCACCCATAGTGTGTCATAAGTCCCACAGTGTCTATATGATCCAATATTAGTAATTGAGAAGTGTGTGCATGGAATATGAATTGGGGATGCGAAACCAAGGTGAAAAAAATTTGATCCAACTTGAACCGAATTCGCGTGGAAGAACGGAATTTACACTGGGACTCTTATGAAGGAGGGAGAAAAATATAAGGAGGAAAATCTAACAAATGGTTGGTACTAGGTTTTGATTTGACCCTGGGGCGGTGTTTATGATAAAAACCAATAAGTAATTACTTATATGGGTGATATGATAAAAAGGTTGGTGGTAATATATGCTCCTTTAATTTTGGGTTCAAATTAAGGGATCAAATATTACTTGATCTAAAGCCATATCAATAACAATCAGATCCAACCCTAACAAACTGGATCTGGATCCGAAATTCAAAATCTAATTCTAAAATCGTTTTTCAGTTCGCAATGGTTCGGATATCAGGTCTAATCGAAACTACTGCCAGCCCTTGTTATAAGTTTATTTAAATATAGTATTGGTCTGCAACTTTTGGTAAATTGGGGAAGGAATGCAACGCATTCTAGGTTGGAGTTCTTCGAACGCGGATCAAAGTAGGTGGAAATTAAGTAATTATGCCAAAAAAAAAAAAAACCTAGTTTGTGTGCCTTGGGCTTGAAACTAGGTTTGAAATCTGTTTTAAAATTCGTATATACATTCAAGTTCTAACCTAGGTATGAACTCGATCCACATGGGTTTGGACCTAATGTTTTAAGTTCAAACTTTGCTGCCCAAAAATGTCTCTAAAAGTTTCTGAATTTGGTTTTTATTAAGAAATTTTATGAAAATTACCAAAGTTATATGTTGATATTTCATTTATTTGAAAAATAATAAAAATATTTCTTTTTAAAAAAACTTGTGTTTCCAATAAACCTTTTCAATATACTTAATATACCCTATCTTAACAATTCTAATCTACGTACACACTTTGATCCATTCAAACCGTTTGTTTTGTGCTTCTGATTGGCTTTTAGGTAGAAGGAAAACTTTTGACTCCAATAACCGAAAACAAAGTGTTTCCTAGAAAGTTTTGACATCTTACTTACTCGTCAACTTTCTCACTTCTTAATGAAAACAAACACCATCTTCTTAATGAAATACCAGAATTGCATAAGGCTTGAAAAAGAGAGATTAATTAAAACACCACAACACCGTATTTGACCGTACCAAATGAGATGATATATATTTGTATCATTAACTAACCCATACCAATTGACATAATTGAATCATGATGCAGCTACTATTAAAAAAACATTGGTTTTATTGTTCATCTCGTACTGAATTTCTAACTAATACAGATTTCAAAACTGCACCAAAAGTGCCTATTTGTAACATCGCCATGATGCTGCTATCTTACAAATTGGCATTACTAAACATGCAACTATGTTATAATTCTCGACTTTTGTAACTCTTTACAATGTTAGACCTATGTAGCATACAAGTTACAAAGTTAACTATGCATAAAAGCATAATACGATAATTGGAGGTTATGACTGTAATTTAGTATAGCTTGCAATTTAATTTTTGGTTGAAGCATTTGTAAGGAAACTGCACCTTCAAACAAATTATATAGAAGTTGCAACTTTAAACAATTTGTGTACTTAACTAAATAAATTTTTTATTATTTTTTAAATTAACCTCCAGTGGGGAGGAGCAACTATGGAATGCCAGACTTTTATTACTTATCAAAAAATTGACTTACAAACGCTACGGGGGTACATTACGACGTTACCCGTATAAAAACCAAAGCAAAAATTAAAAGCAAAACCTATCCTGAAATCCATTGCAAACTTAAAGCACCAAATGAAGTCAACCCAAGCAGCCAGCTCCCAGCAACCCGGACAGCACCCTGAACCGTATCCGCGCAAGCTCTGTTTCGCAGCAACGTGCAAAAAAAGACCCTCGCAACACCAACACCAGCAAGCCTCCCAGCAGACCTCAACCTCAGCAAAATCAAAACCGGTGCGCTAACCGCGCACGCTGAAACCCGCTGCGGCCAGAAACAGCACGTACAACAGACCACGCTGAATCGCACTCTGTCTGGGAACAACAGCGCACTCTGTCTGTACCGTAGACCACGCTGAAACTGCAGCGCACCCACCGCGCACGCTGAAACCCGCTGCGGCCAAAAACAGCACGTACAGCAGACCACGCTGAATCGCACTCTGTCTGGGAACAGCAGCGCACTCTGTCTGCACCGCAGACCAATCTGAAACTGCAGCGCACCCTGTCTGGGACGCACTCTGTGCTGCAGTGTGCGGATCATCCTCGAATAGCAGCTTCGCCAACGCAGCACACACCTGTAAGTCATCCATTCGCGCGTTCCTGCAATCCAACCAAACCACAGTCCGCAGTCTCGCCTCATGCTACATTTCTCCCAGCCGGTGTGCAAGATCAAGAAGAGCCGCGAATGCCCGAAAAAACTATCTATACGCATCCCCATGACGAATGTATGCATTATGCAATCTGTCAAGCATGATCAAGTCTGCCACTCTCCTAGGAAAATCAGTCCCATCGAAAGAAGCAGTCCTATGATCTCATTGTGCTCTATCTGCTAATGCATCCGCCACCGCATTGGCCTCTCTATAGATATGTTGGCAATCTAACATCATTGTCGCTACCAACAACTTAATTTATTTCAAAATATTCTCCAAATGCCATGGTATTTTCAAAATATCCTTAAGCCAACCACAAACAAGACAAAGGCGGAGTCCCTCAACAAGAGCCAAAATTTCCGCTTTATTGTTAATTCCTGCACCGAAAAATATTTGTTTTCCCACAACACAATGACCCCGAGAGTCTCTAATAATCACACCGCCGGATGCCTTGCCCTTGCGGGAGGATCCATCCACATTAAGCGCAACAAAATCTATGGGTGGGGGTGCCAAAAAACAAATCTAACACACTTCCTTCTAACGGGTAGCACATCCAACCCCAAAGCCCGTAAGGGTGCCTTATTACTGCTAACTTGCTTGGGGATCATAAAATTATTTGCCAATCGCAACTGATGCCTAATGTTCACAATTGCAAAGGCAGGATTTGGGGGAGCATTTTCATACACACATTTGCATATTTGTTTCCAAATTTCCCATAAAATGAACATAGGAGTAAGAAAGAATAACACACATGTCTGCGAATTGCGTTTTGCTCTCTTGAACCAAATTACTAGCACCGTTGAGATTTCTGCTGGTCGCCGTATATGCACTTCAAAAATCCTGTCAAAGTGACTCCACACCTGCATCGCCAATTCGCCGTCTAGAAAGAGATGATTCAAAGATTCTCGCTTTGGCGAGTTACAACAACGGCATCTAGAGGCCAGGCTTAAACCACATCTGTATAATTCCCCATCCACTGGTACTCCTCTATGGAGTAATTTCCAAACAAAGACTGATATTCTGGAAGGAAGAATGTCTTGTCAAAACTTTGGACTCAATGCATTGACCTTCCCATGTTTCCGTAACAGTTCATAGGCCGACTAAAGGGAAAAGAGCTCATTCAGATTTGGAACCCACACACACGTGTCCTCCTCATGAGCCTCACCACGTAATCTATCAGCAAAAAGACCACGCGCCAAGCTTCTGAGATCTAGATGGACCCATTCAAAATTTGTCAAAATCACCTCGCTAACAGAAGGCCAAAAACCATGATTAACCAGAGCCGTCGATCTCCTGAAAGAAGCCACCATGTTCCAGTTTTCCTCAAAGAAACTGATATCCCCCATGCCAATACGCCTAAGCGAGTTACTCAAAAGAAAAGGTCTCCCAAGCATGATCTCTTTAAAGAAAGGAGAAAACCCACATTTCACAGGTTGACTATTCAAAGCAACTCCTCGTAGCCAGTATTTGCTCCTCATAAAGGTAGCCCATAAAGAGTCCGAAGTAAGAAGTCTCCAAAGAGCCTTGATTCGAAAAGCCTCCATCACTACCGTCAAGTCTCTAACACCCAAACCTTCTTCCGCCTGTGGAAAACAAATTTTAGCCCATGACACCCATTTTTTCTTTAGTCGGCCTTCGCAATCCCCCCAAAAGAAGTCCGCCAGCAAACTATTAATCCGTGATAAAACTTTCCTTGGTACACACATGGTACTAAGAATATAAATAGGAATCGAGCTAAGGACATGCTTAATCTAGATTAATATGCCTCCTGGAGATAACAATTTTGCCTTCCATCCCTGAATACGAGCTTGAATCTTAGTAATTAGATCTTCAAAATATGAGATTTTAACTCGCCCTTGGAACACTGGCCCGCCCAAATATTTCAATGGAGCAACGTGAGATTAAAAACCTGTACAACTCTTCAAAGCCACAATGCGCTCCGCTGCTGCCTTGTCATCCAAAGTAAAATAACTTTTACTCGCATTAATTTTCTGCCACGAGGACGAACAATATCGTCGCAGGAACTCAATGCATCCCATGACTGAAGACTTTCTGCCATTTAAAAAAATCAAAGTGTCATCTGCATACAGAAGGTGGGAAATAGGACTGCAATTCCTTGGAGTATAATAATACCCAATTTTGCCATTCTCAAAAGCTACTTTCAATCCCCTACTCAACACTTCAGAGGCAATAATGAAAAGAAATGGGAAAAGAGGGTCTCCTTGCCTTAAACCCCTAGTGGATCTGAAAAAACCTTTGTAGGCTCCCTGGAGCAGAATCGAAAATCCACAAAAGGCGATACAGTTGGAGATGAGATGGCAGATTCTACCATTAAAGCCAAATTTTTTAAGAACTGTGAGCAAGAAGTTCCATTCCATTCTGTCATAGGCTTTGTCCATGTCAATTTTCAGCACCACATTGTCTCCAAAAACCTTCCTGTTAATGCCTCTAATCAATTCCTGCGCCAGGCCAATATTTTTACCAATGAACCTGCCTTTGACAAAAGCCCCCTGCTCCTGAGAAATCAACCTTGGCATGATATCTACCAGCCTATTGCAAAGGATTTTACTGAAGATCTTATAGATCACATTGCACAGACTGATTGGGCGAAAATCAGAAAAGGAACCTGGATTCTCAATTTTAGGAATCAAAGCCATGAAATTCGCCGAAAAGGACGACGATATTGCCTCCCCTTCAAAAAGTTGTATAGCTGCCTCCCAAATATCCATACTCAAAATCTCCCAACAAGACTGAAAGAAATCAGCAGTAAAGCCATCTGGTCCTGGTGCATTATTTTTGGGAATGTCGAAAACAACATCTCTCACTTCCGCCAAAGAAGGTCGTTTGACCAAGACCTCGCATTGACCAGGTTCCACCAACTTCGGGATACAAGATAACAAATCCGTATCCACCAGACAATCACCTTGAGAAGACATCAGAGTAGCAAAAAACTCATTGGCTTTATCAAGAATTTCACCAGGTTCAAAAATAATTCTACCACACGGTAAAGTAATCTGATTGATGGCTCGTTGCTTTTGTTTGGACTTGGTGGAAGCAAAAAAGTATTTAGTGCAGGCATCCCCCTCCTTGAACTCCTTTTCACCTGATTTTTGCATCTAGTAAAGCTCCTCCTGTTTGAGAGCTAATTTGTACTCTGCCTGACAACGATGTAGATTTTATCATGTAGAATAAATAATATCTATCATGTTCAACTTTTATCGTGCCAACGACAAGGGGAATACCCTAGTTTATATTACAAATCAGGATGGTGTTTGAGGTTGAAGATAAAAGACAGCTGAGATTTATACAATTATAAGAATCTAACTGATAACGTAAAACTTAAACTACCAAGAGTACATGGGATCGATTTTCATATTCAATATTTTGATTTTTTTTTTTATCTTGATATTTAAAGTAAACTAAACTCTATTTATTATCTTACACTTTTATCGTGCCAATGGCACGGGGAATACTTAGTCTATAATACAAATCAGGATCGTGTATGAGGTTGGAGATAAAAGACGGCTGAGATTTTCCCAAATATAATAATCTAACGGATCGTATAGAACTTAAAGCACTAAGAGTGCATGTGTTTGATTCTCATACCCAACATTTTGATATGTATTTATTTATTTTTCTTCAATTATTGATGGTGGTGATTAGGCATGTACGTGTAAATGATAAAAACTTAGAGGTGATCATGTTTTGACAAGTTTTAAACTTTCATCGTGCCAACGACACAGTGAGTACCCTAGTATATTACAATTCAGAATTGTGTTTTAGGTTTGAGATAAAACACGACTAACATTTACCCAAACATAAAGATCTAACGACGACACAGTGAGTACCCTAGACAATTTTCATATTTCAATATCTCTAACACTTTCAATTTCTCATCTTTCAATTTTTCTTAACACTTACTTACACTCTTTCTTCTCTCCCACTTTCAATTTCTCATATTTCATTATCTTTGTTTATATTTTAATTAAATCTATTTTGATTTGTACACATAAATTTACAGGCAAGTGTTTTTAAGTATTTGACATTATCTACAATTTTAAATTGGTTGGCCAACTATGAAATATATTTGACATTGTAAAATGAGTGGTTTTTTATTGTAACTTTTATGTTTTCCAATTGATTTTTTTTAGGTAAAGTGAGTGTATTCATGATGAAATAGGCACGGACGGATTGACATGTCATGAGGTTTACACAAACATAAGAATCTAACGGATCACAAAGAGAGGTTGGAAAAAGAATTTTTTAAACTTTTATGTCCAACAAACTCTAACCATCACACATCTAAAGGTTCAGATTGAATTTGAGTACCGAAGGCACAGAAAATATCCTAGTATGTATGTATATATATATATATATATATATATATATATATATATATATAGAGAGAGAGAGAGAGAGAGAGAGAGAGAGAGAGAGAGAGAGAGAGAGAGAGATAGATAGAGAGAGTTATTGTATGAGAGAGAGAAAAAAATTTACATATGCATTTTTCACCCACCTTAAAATTTCATAATAAGCTAATATTTATGGGGATGATCTCTTGGCCATGTAGACCACTCTTAGAATTGGGGAAACTAAAAGAAGATCTCATTTGAAGGAAGCTACACAAGTTAGAGAATCATCAATGTCTTAATTTCACCATAAATTTGATGACCACATTTGCTAAAGTAGAAATTTTAAAAACTTACGATTTTTGCAAGGATGATTTACAAGATCATCTCTAAAATTTTTTAACTTATTATGAAACTTCTAGGTGGATTTAAACATTTACACAACAATAGTGTGACTAAAGTTATTGTATCGTACTTGAATTTCAACAAAAAGGCACACAATCTTCTTAGTTAAACATTTCAAAATTGGCTAATCTTTTTATTAATGCATTCAATTCATGTATCACATAAAATGCATTTATCCTAACAAACCATTTCATCCTTTCAGAATAATTTTCCTCGTTATGAGAACAATTTAGAAAGAAGAAAAAAAGTTACATGGACTGTGTTTTATCATGGAAGATTTGAGAAAACAAATAATCAATACCCCAGTTCAAGTATATTGTTAGCGTAAACAATTATTGCATGTGAGTACGTCGGATCCCCAAGAACATTATTATACATATATGTTCCGCTTGGTACACTGTAAAGTAATGTTTTTGCATTCTTTTACGGGCAGTTACACAAATATAGGTGTTTGGTATGATTTACAAAAAATAGTTTGTGGAACTCTAATTCCATATCTTGTAGTTAAGTGGTCCCGCAAATCTTTACGGGTTAAAATCTCCCGTAAAACTTTGCAAGTCTCACTCTTTCCTTCAACTTTTACTCAGACAGTCCAACTTTATAAGGAACAAGTTTTTTTAGAACTCTTAGCTTGTATGGAAACTGTGAATCAGGTAACTCGCGTATTTCCTTCTTTTTTCCTTTCTCTCATCATGGTTTTCAGATATTGTGTATCCTTCGATTTTGTTAACTCTTCTTCTCTTGCTATGTTTTTGTTTTGTTTTCAGGAAACAATTACTCTTTGATTAGATTTTCATTGGTGTTTGATAGCATATTTTGACATTAAATTATTAGTCATTATTGATAAAAAAAAATTTATGTATGTACATCTGTATATTATTATTATTATTATTATTATTATTATTATTATTATTATTATTATTATTATTATTTAAGAACTCTTTTTATAAAACTAATGAATAATAGTAGTGGGGAAGAGTGAGTTAATTATAATTGTTTTTCAATTTTTATGTAGTTGATGTTTGCATAAATGCAATATCCAGGCCAACCAAGCAAACATTGGGTGTATGCATTATTTTTCATTAATTGTTACCAAGCAGTTGTAAAGCAATGCACTGCAAATTAATGCATATACAAACTAATAAAAATGCAAAGTTTTACGGTGTACCAAGCGGAGCCTTAGTGTTTGTAACATTACAATGTCAACATTAGATTTCCACTTCATCCAAGGTCATTTCCACTGTATTATTTTGCATTTTTTAACCCGACCCCATTAAACCTTAGCCCTTAATTCAATCATCGGGAACTTCATCATTGGAATTTGATCTAATATGTAAATCACAAAACAATCATATCCATTGTTGAATTTTAGGCAGTGGCTATGGACAACAACATTTTCGCTTAATTTCTTAAAATGAAATACTTAAAACTTTGAACCCTAAACTTATAATACTATCCGCCATACGTCTACTAATTGAGCTAGTACCTCCATTGGCCACCACCATAATAATTTGAATATGACCCAAACTATTATGTAATCTCTACCTTACTAATCAAGCAAGAATGGGCATGAAAGTTCAGTTGTCATCGAGCAAAATGATTCTGGTTTTTCAATGCATCCTCCCCTCTTGCTTTCGTTGACTCAAATCGACCATTCTCCATCCACTCTTCGTCCTTAGTTACTCTCTCCTCCATTTTTGGGTCAGGACTTTGCAAACTTGAGTAGTTATGAATAAATATGGAAATGTGATTTGAAACTTTGAATGAGGATGACAGTGTTGGTTTTCAAAATGATAATGAAAAATTGTTGGTTCTAAAGTGCTTCCATTCTTTTGGGTTTCTAAAATTTTGAAAAAAAAATAGATATAAATTGAAATTGGAATAAACACTAGAGTGAGAAATGGGATGTGAGAGAAGCTAACTGGTGAGGAAACCAGCGAGGGAGGACCCCTCCATACCCCTTGCGATGCGTGCCTCCCATCCTCTGCACGTATTGCGAGGGGATGGAGGGTCCTCCCTCCCTCGCTGGTTTCCTCAACAATTAGAATTTCTGGATTAGTAAATTGGTGATAAAACAGAATTGGCAGTGCGAGAGGAAATGGTGGCCGTACAGATAGTTGCCTTTCCCTTGCTTTAGTAAATATATTCTTCGAGATTGCCATCACAAGTAAATAAATAAAAACAACCACCACATAATGACTTTTTTCCCCTTTATGTAATCTTGTTGATTAAATCAAATTCAACACTTGGTAAATAATCTTAATATCTCTCCACTAATTTCCCTATCCCATTCTTTATATGTAATCCTTGGGAAGATTTTACTAAACAAAGGTGTACAATACAGCACCCTCTCTCTCCCACTCACTAAACATGACAATATTTAGTCAGTATCACTAATCAGGTTGGCTTTATTCGCTGAGAATCTGTAGTTCCTAAGGTGCAAACTGAAGACATTCGTCTTTACAAGACAAAAAATCAATTGTGTGCTCGGAAATCCAAAAGCTGGTAAATTTGCCAATTCAACATCCCCAACCAGGCAGTCTAAGGCTCTCAAGAATTCATCTTTAGGGTAAAGATCAGTTTAATCTTCACACCCTTTTGAGAGGTTAAAGCTATTTGCCAAGCTAATTAATGAACGGTGTACATTGAAAGGTTAGTTAAGGTCAAATTTCTTAGAGTAATTTTACGCAGCCCGCGGCTATAGCCGCTTTATGGTCCGGACCCTCCCAGGCACGTGCCATAGGGAGGGTGTCTCGCACGTGAGGAACAATTCTACTCAATCTGCTTCTCTGCGAATTGCAAGGGCTAACCCTTAGAGGTAAAACCCTTGCATCCTCTCCTCCTCCTCGTGCGGCCTGCTCCTCCTCGTCGACTGCCGCTCCTCATCGACTGCTCCTCCTCGACTCCTCGACTGCTCCTCCTCATCTCATCGACTGCTCCTCCTCATCGAATCGACTGCTCCTCCTCGACTGCTCCTCCTCCACTGATTGCTCCTCCTCATCGAATCGACTGCTCCTCCTCCTCCTCGACTGCTCCTCCTCCTCCTCGACTGCTCCTCTTCCTCGACTGCTCCTCCTCGCGCCTGCTCCTCCTCCTCCTCCTCCTCCTCGCACTGCTCCTGCTCCTCTGCTGCGCCGCTCCTGCTCCTGCTCCTGCTCCTCCTTCTTCTGGTATGTAATTTCATAATTTTGCAGAATTTATCTTCTGAAATTATACTGAAATTAAAACTTAAATTTATCTTCAAAAATTTTATACCCTGAAATCAGATAATCCTAAAATTCATACTACTGAAATCAGATAATCCTGAAATTTATACCCTAAAATTTTTTTACCCTGAAATTCATGATAATCCTGCAAAATTTTTACAAATTTTTGTTCAATTATACTACTGAAATTCATGATAATCCTGCAAATTTTTTACAAATTTTTGTTAAATTATACTACTGAAATTCATGATAATTCTGCAAAATTTTTGTTAAAAAAATAGATTTGATTAGATTTTGTTAAATATTTTTTTTTTGTATAAACCAATCAAAATTTTAGCGTAGTTGTAAAACATTTTAAAGATTACATATCTGATGATAACTACTCCTTTAATAGGTATATAAGGGATGGATAGTGTAGAAGATATTGAATTGATGGAGAATGAAAAAAATTTAGAAGAGATAAGGGATCCTACAGAAGGGATGAAATTCAGCGACATTGATGAGTACAAACGTTATTATTATGATTATGCCTATAAAATAGGATTTTCAGTGAAAATAAAGAATACAGAAAAAGATGAAAATGGAAAAACTATATACTTAACGCTTGCATATGGTCGGTCTGGGCAGCATAGAAGTCAATCACAAAGTGTTGTAAACATGCGAGGTACAGCTAAATGTGGATGTATGGCTAAAATTAGAGGTAAAATACTCTCTGATGGTGATGTGTTAGTGACAAAAGTAACAGTAGCTCACAATCATGAATTGAGCCCCGAAAAATCAAAATTTTATCCGAAAAATAGAGTTATGAGCTCATATGCGAAGAAGAAGCTAGATTATAATGATAGGGCAGGTATTAGGCCAAATAAGAATTTTACTTCATGTGTGGTTGAAGCTGGTGGTCATGATAATCTGCAATTTTCTCAGAAAGATTGTTACAATTATCTGGATAAAATGAGGAAGTTGAGACTTGGGGAGGGGGATGCGGAGGCCATTCATAACTACTTCCAAAAAATGCAAGCTAACAATGCTAATTTCTTTTATATGATGGATTTGGACAATAAAGGGAGATTGAGAAATGTCTTTTGGGCTGATGCATGGAGCAGAGCAGCTTACAAGGAGTTTGGAGATGTTGTTACCTTTGACACTACATACTTAACGAATAAGTATGACATGCCATTTGCTCCTTTTATTGGGGTGAACCATCACGGTCAGTCAATTCTTTTGGGATGTGGATTGATATGTGGTGAGACCATTGAAGAGTTTTTTTGGCTTTTCAAAACTTGGCTGGTGTGTATGAATGACAATGCTCCGACCGCAATAATCACTGATCAAGATAGGGCAATGAAGAGAGCCGTTGAAATTGTATTTCCCAACACACGACACAGATGGTGCTTGTGGCATATTATGAAGAAGTTGCCTGAAAAATTGTATGGTTACAATCAATATGAGGCAATAAAGTTTGCATTGCAAAGAGCAGTTTACGATTCTTTGTCTCATGAAGAGTTTGAAGTAAATTGGCATGGTTTCATTGAGAAATATTGTCTGCAAGAAAATGATTGGTTGAGAGGATTATATCTTGAAAGAATGCGTTGGGTGCCAACATATCAAAGATCTACTTTTTGGGCGGGGATGTCTTCAACTCAAAGGAGTGAAAGCATGAATGCTTTTTTTGATGGTTATGTAAATTCGAAGACCACTTTGAAGCAGTTCGTTGAACAATTTGAGAATGCACTACGAAGTAAGGTTCAAAAGGAAGCTGATTCGGACTTTAAATCGTATAACCGAGTGATCCCTTGCATTACTCCTTATGCAATAGAGATAACTTTTCAAACGTCCTACACTACAAAAAAATTTAAGGAGTTCCAACAAGAGATAGCAGGGAATATATGTTGTACAATAAGTAGTAAAGTTATAGATGAAAGTGGCTTTGAGGTATACATTGTTAGAGAAGACTTGGTGATAGGAGATAGACGACGTTCAATCAATTTTATAGTAAATTTTAACGTTGCCGACTTCAATATCAAGTGTAATTGTCAATTGTTTGAGTTCAAGGGGATCTTATGCAGACATGTATTGAAAGTGTTGTTTGAAAGCCATATTCATGCTATACCAGATAAATATGTTCTTCGGAGGTGGAGGAAAGATGTGAAGAGGGCTCATACAAGGGTTAAGATTGTTTATTCAGATTGGGGAATGAAGCCTGAAAGTCAAAGGTTTGACAAGATGTGCAGTCACTTCTATGAAATGGCCGACTACGCCACTGAGGATGAAAAGAAGACATGCCAAGTTCATGAATGGATCAATTTGAAAATGGACCAACTCAAAACTGATGATGGTGATGAGGGTGTTGATTCACATGGGTTTATGGAATTTGGGTCCAACACTACTAGTTCTGGGATGCAATCCAACATTCATAGTCCATTACCGGTTCGTAGCAAAGGCCGACGCTCTAATTCAAGGATGCAACCCACAGATGAAAAGATTCGAAAAAAATACAAAGGAAAAAAAATAAATAAGCAAAAAATGTGGTATGTTCTGCAATATGTTTTTTTTTAATATTTAATTTCTTAAATCTAGAATATTTGACACGTGTCATTTGTAGGGTTGTTCCCATAGTGGAATTGAAGGATCAGAATATTTGACACCGCATTCAATAAATCCAAATACCCAGGTTTGTTTTTAATATATTTACTGACGCGTAACTATCACTTATGATTGTTTACTTATGATTTGTATTTGTGGACTTCAAGGATGAAACAATTGTGTCACAATCTGGTGCATTATCAGGAATGAATCATATTTATTCGCTCCTCTCACAGGTATTGCACTTATGATTTCCTAATATTGCAGTTATTTTGCAGTGCAATTCTTTATTATTTATTTAGTTATTTATTTTGGCAGACACCAACTTCGAACAACGACATGGAGTTGCCAGACTATAGGTGGTTGTGAATTCAAAATGTTTTCAAGTAAGGTTAGTTTCTTGTTCTTCCAAGTTATTTAGTGTAGAATATATTCTTTATAAGTTAGTCAGATGATATGCGAACCGAGCAAACTTCTTTATAAGTTCTAAGATCATACCAAGGTCTCAACAGTGTTTTCTATGATTGGTGTATGGATTTCATTATTTTTCTGGATTTGATTGTAACTTCAGGAATAGGGTGTTCGATTGATTTGTGCCTTGTATTTCTTTTCTCACGGTTGACAAAGTTGTCAGGTTTAATCAATTGAGCACAAAACCAAGTGTAATCATTTGATTTGTAGAGAAATGTAGATCAAGGTATCCATTCTAACATCCTCGGGGATATTACAGCTCCATGTCTGGGGGGATGTTTTGCTGTTAGATTGTATTCTTCTCAATGCTGACATAGATTAATAGCCTTTCCAATCTTTCTCACTGTGTTGAGTTTGATTCTCCAATGTGGGGTGAATCCAATTCAACAAACTAATTTGTTGAAGTAAATGCTTCAAGCAAGTTCCATATACTGCAGTTACTGATCACTTCTGTTTTTAAGAAATGCTTCAAGCAAGTTCAACAGTAGCAAGCTAAAACTTGCAAAATTGCTAAAGTTAGAAATTTAGATGAACTTATGTTTTTAAGAAATGCTCTCACAGGTACCTCCAGAAGTCTGCAGGTGCTGCTGGTGCTTCCTCAGCAAACTTGAGTTTAATCCCAAGATATCATTGGATGAGGCTTTTAACATCATTTAGTGAAAAATGTCAGATTCAACATTTGGAGAAAATGCCAGATTTATCTTGAAGTGCTTATTTTACCAGTTTTTGTTAGTTTGTTAAAGTGGCAACTTTTGTATCACTTAAGCAATGTTGTGGCACTAACCACAGTCGTGACATAGATTGCAACCCATTTTGTAAGTGTGCAACCCATTTTGTGACATAGATTGCAACCCATTTTGTAAGTGAGCTTTGCTAGGTGGGGGAGCACAAAACGATCATGGATTGCAACCCATTTTGTAAGTGTGCCAATCGTGAACATGCCAAAAGAGCCTGCTGGGATCTTGAAATTTGAAGTAATGTGTATGTTCATACTGTTTATTAAGAGTAATCCAGAAGGTTGGCTCATGTTTACTGTTACCATGATTCCAGTAGAACCATCCCCTGTTACAAAGAAAACATAATGTGTGAAATAGTTCATTGTTTCTTTTCTCTTTATGTTTTTTTCACTCTCACATAGAAGATTTGATTACGAAAATCTCATCACAACATCTATTACTGAACAATTCTCACATAGAATGCGCCAATGAATCAAAATGCAAAGCACAAAATGTAAATATGACTCGCAAACATCTACATAGCAGAAACCTGAAAAATAAAAGGTCCCGGGGGGGGGGAGCTAGTGCGGGATAATTTATCTGGACATCTGGTTCACCCTACTGCAACCATTCACAGCAAAGATGACAATGTGGAAAAAAATGCAGCACAGTAGATGTCCTAGTTTTGTACAAGAAGAATTCACTGCAAAAACATAATTCTGGCACATATGCAAATCATATGAAACTCCAATACAGAACCAATTCGGCAGTAGCTGAAACAAGAAATCGCCCCAAGGGTAAAAAAAATCCCATATAAAACATCTATATATCATAAGAAACACGTTTGAAATACCTCTTATAGAGAATTCAAAATGCCACAAGTTTGAACAAAAAAACTACCATTATCATAAGAAACACCACTAGCAGTGCATTAATCAAATCCCTTGTCAAAGCCCATTTATCATTGTTCGCTTCAGCTTCACCCGCACGAGCGTGATACTGATTAGCTTCGAGGAGATTTCTTGCCTCGCAGTTCTTATTTTTGACCTCTGCAGCAGATGATGAGCTTGCCTCATCGTTATATTCCACCACTTCTGAGCGAACCCACTCTTTATAACTAGCATGAGCCTCGGCAGCTGAGGCAAAACCCTTGTACAAATTACCTCTATATCCTGTTACTTTGATTGCACAATCTTGCCAAGTTTCGTAAATTCCAGGGACACGACCGCGATATACCATATATGCCTTGTATATCATTGTTGGGTTAAGATCCTTATTTCAACATACAAAAATTTGTAAAAATTTTGCAGGATTATCATGAATTTCAGTAGTATAATTGAACAAAAATTTGTAAAAATTTTACAGGATTATCATGAATTTCAGGGTAAAAAATTTTAGGGTATAAATTTCAGGATTATCTGATTTCAGTAGTATGAATTTCAGGATTATCTGATTTCAGGGTATAAAATTTTTGAAGATAAATTTAAGTTTTAATTTCAGTATAATTTCAGAAGATAAATTAACCAAAATTATGAAATTACATACCAGAAGAAGGAGCAGGAGCAGTGCGAGCGGCGCAGAGGAGGAGGAGCAGTAGCGACGCAATCAGTCGAGGAGGAGCAGTCGATTCGATGAGGAGGAGCAGTCGAGGAGGAGCAGTCGATGAGATGAGGAGGAGCAGTCGATGAGGAGCGGCAGTCGACGAGGAGGAGCAGGTCGCGCGAGGAGGAGGAGAGGATGCAAGGGTTTTACCTCTAAGGGTTAGCCCTTGCAATTCGCAGAGAAGCAGATTGAGTAGAATTGTTCCTCACGTGCGAGACACCCTCCCTATGGCACGTGCCTGGGAGGGTCCGGACCATAAAGCGGGCTATAGCCGCGGGCTGCGTAGAATTGGACCAAGGAAGAGAGCCAGGATAAGGAACTCTACCACAGTATCTGAACAAACCTTCCAGTTCAGGACATCCATTAGGATAGGGGATCGAACGATGGAATGGATCTCGTCCAAGCTTCTTTCTTCGAAGAGAACCTGAACATCCGTATGGATCTTCTTGGAACTGAGACCTCACCAGAGCTTCACCTTTCATTGCTGCTTTTATTGAGGTAGATGAAGCCGGGGTTCCATAGTAGAAGAACCTTGCCTCAGGAAACCCAATTGCTGAACGATGAAGTTGAGCAAATCTTTCCTCCTTGAAATCATAACTTACAACCTGATTTGCAGTTATAGAAAATTAAAATCATCATTTCTATCCAGTTTTCCAATCTTAAAGTAATATTTGGTAACTGTTACTACAAGCATGTGTGAAAAGTGAAAACAATTACGTTCAGTGATATGTGAAATGGACAAAAGTGAAAGCTCATGAAATTCATTTTAGTACTCCTTGATGCAAGAAATCAGTCGAAAAACAAAATCATGATAAAAATTAGTGTAGCAGTTTTCAAGTCACAGATCTATTATCTAGGGCGTCTATTTTAGTGGTTTAGAATAGTCTTAGTTTGGGCAGAATCAGGGAAAAGAAATTGCAATAAAACACTACAAATCGACGAAAGTTGTTAGAGCTTATGAAAAATCTTTCATAACCTGTAGGTCATCAGGCCCTTTGAAGAATTGAAAATATTCTTGTTTTGGGCCAAAATCAAGAGAAACAAATCTCAATAATACACTACAAATGAGTAAAATTCAGTAGAATATATCATAAC
This sequence comes from Berberis vulgaris, assembly GCA_963556465.1. Classification (NCBI taxonomy): domain Eukaryota; kingdom Viridiplantae; phylum Streptophyta; class Magnoliopsida; order Ranunculales; family Berberidaceae; genus Berberis; species Berberis vulgaris. Next base: position 55,871,364 of record OY747131.1, read on the forward strand.
CTCTAGGTCATAGGGTATTTCTATGAAGAATTGAAGATTGATCCTATGGTATTTTTGCAATCTCAGACATTGTAACAGCTCATGCTGGTTTCAAAATGAAAATAAATAACACGAGAATATGAAAGAAGCAAAAAACGTGCATGGAACAAGGTCATGAGCTCACAGTTATATTATTGGGATATGTGCCAGTGAGTTCCCGAAACCGACATACGCTAAACAGAAGGTTCTCAAAACTGTCCCTTGCATGTTCTTCTGTAAGTGATCTCCGTCTCACATCTTCCTTGCCTGACCAAGAAATATTCTCGTAAGAAATTAACAGGCTGAACCAAGAGGAGAAAACCTAAAATGAAATGTTACAATAATACGAGGAAAAAAAAGAAAAAAAGAAAGGAACTGCAACCACAGCCATCCATAAAGGAACTGATTTTCAAAGATTGGATCTAGACTTTCAAGAAAAGACTATTCACTTTATTCCCCCAAGCTTCAAATCTATGGAAACTCATGTATCGATGACTACGCTCAAATGAATGGTTGTAGGCATTGAGAAAATTCAGATAAATCATATAAAACCAAGGAAGCATGGACTCTTCATAAAACTTGCCCTACCCGCATCTGACACCAACATTCGCCGGACACGGCTCTAACATGCGTCAGACACATGGTCAACGTGTCGACAGGTGTCAGACACACGATCAGTGTAGTCAACATATCAGATACGCCTCCAACACACCAAAAACTCGGTTAGAACACAATCAAGAACTAACTTTATATTATATTTTACTTTTAGTTGGGCGCATATAACCACCTAATTTTAAGGTTGTTAATTCATCTAAAGTGAAAATTTTTGCAAGATAAAGAGGGCGATGAAGCATAGAGGTAGTACTACTTCTCTCTTTTGCTTCTTATCCCCTCTACCTCTTCTCTTCTCTACCTTTTTGTGGCGACAGAGTGTCATCTGTTTCTCAATTTTTTTACATTTTCTTGTTGTCTATGTTTTTTCTTATTTAATTTTTTTTCCAGCACAATTTGGGCTTCATTTTCATATTTCTTTTTATTTTTTACTTAAATTCTTTATTTATTATATTACTATTTATGTTCATGTTCATAAGACATTTAAAAATATATATATATGATCCTCGAGTCCTAGTTTTTGGAAAACTGTGTCATGTCCGTGTTCGATACGACGTGTGTGCCCGTGTCTGTTCATCATTGTATAAAACCATTTTGTAATTACAAGTAGAGTACTCTTGATTGCTCTAGCAACATAGAAACAGAGTTATGAATGGATATCATATAAATAAATTAATCAACCATCTTAAGGCATAAGAGCCATCCCGGCACGTTAGGAGATCAAGGAGATGATGCATGTAACTACCTTCAACAAGTTGTCTCTTAGGTCAAAATAATGGATCCTAATTATCAAGAAATGTAACTAACGGAGATCAACAGGTCATACTTTTCCAAACCATGTGGCGCCTCAAAATTCTTGTGAAACTAAGGTTAGACAGTTAAGGAATTTTACTTGTGTGGGATTCAGTTCAAGATTGTTCTAATATGAATAACTATTCCTACCAACAAACTCGTTTTTCACAAGCATTGCTATGTGTGTCAGAGAATATCTTAAGGCAACACACTACATGGATATTCATATTCTTTCATATAACAAACACATTTTGTCAATAAGCACACTCGAGCTAAGCCTCGATCCATATAGAAAATCATACTAAGTTAAGCAAAGAAGTCATCAACTATTCAGGTGCTCTAGTGCACGGAGTACACCATCCCATGGCATTCTTTATGCCATATGCCAAAAGAACTCTCATCCAATTTTGTTTGAAGGTTGTGCTTGGTACACGGTAAAAGAATGTATATGCAAAATTTTATGGCAATTATATAAATTTAGGCGCTTGGTTGACTTTATGAAAAGCAGTTATTGGAATTTGTGACCTCTGCATCTCCGAGTTAATCCTACAAAACTTTACGGGACAAAATCTCCTGCATTACTTTGCAAAACTCTCATCATTTCCTATTTCTCAAATTCTACTCCCAAACTCCTTATAAACACCCCAACCATCACAACCTTTACAACCACCACCGTCGAAACTACCACAACCACCATAACCATCACAACCGCTAAGAGTTGGCTCTAAGCATCAAATATGCACGTGTATTAGTCATGCCAATAAACACAAGATAGCTACAAAATCCCTCATTAAAGTAGATGATAGACTAATATGCATTCCCCATAATCCAGAAGAGAACACTCAATGGTGAGACAAATCACAAATGCAAGAATGTCACCAGAAACCATTCAAAAAATGTTCGTATGACAAACCAGATCCCTCTATTATACTACTTGTTGCTAACTCTCTCATCCATAAATGCCAATCCCATTCAAACTATAGGGATGAGTTCCCACTTCCAACTACACAAACACATTCGAGCATACACATGACAAGAGACCCCCCCCCCCCCCCCCCCCCCCCCCCACCACCACCTACACATCGTCCCTCCATACTTGCCCATAACCGTAGAGGCCATCTAGCACATAGGCATTAATCCAACTAAGAAATGTATTCTAGAGATACCAACTCCATCTAAATGGTTGACGTCTTCATTGACTCACAAGATTGATCGTAATTTCATGACATACATTTGTATGGTCTTGAATCAAGTCTAAGTTGCAAGGAATATGTTACAACCCGGACTACAAAATGTCCTAAATTTATTAAAATAAAAATGATTACTCATAATAATAATCAAGAATAGCATGCAAAGTCGCCATTCTGGTTGGCACTTAACAATAGAAAAAGAAAAAGAAAAAAACACCAGCAGCTGTGCAGAGGAAGTTTGTCAAATGTTTCCAATAATGGATTAGCAGGTGTGGAATCCTATTCCTTGGTAACTTTGGAGAAGAGGCCTCCTTCAACTATGTCAAAGAGTATCTATAAAGGTTGTGGCTCTCAAAGAAAAAGGATCGATCTGACATTAACACAAAATGCTTCTGAAACAAATGTAACGGGGACTTAACTTTTCTAATCTCAACTTAAGTGGCTTAAATGAGTAATTAGGAAAACGGAGCAAATAGAAGAAAGCGTAACATAGATAAGGATCAGAAATCTGGGCACTCTTATTCCAAAATGGCTCATAAATCAAGAGGAGTGGGTTCTGCCTGTTCGATAGTAGCGAGAGTTATGACAACAAGGATTAAGACCAGGAGCCTTGAAGACAGTGACAACAACAAGAAGGTTTCAAGAAATCTTCTTGTAATAATTACGAAGATGATCTCTTAGGCCCAAAGGATGATGATTTCATGGAGCTTTCATCAGAGTCTAGAATGATGGGGTGAGATCATTTACTCCCTGAAGGATACAATTGGCTACGACATTGATAAAAGCTAATGGTATCACGCAAATCAACACCAGCGGAAGCTGCCATTGCAACCCGCACTAGACTGTCATTCAGAGCCTTGACCTACACGTCACTAAGGTTCGACCTGACTCCTGCCAACCACATGTAATCTTCCTCCAAGATGGAAACGTCAGTCTCAGCTTCAACTAGCCCAGCAGGCTCACGCTCCTCTCTCACTGGAGCGGCTAGTGTCGAAGATGGCCCAACTCTAATGCGAGCCCTCTTCCTCACGAAGGAAGCAAGTGTCTTAGACGGCTCCTCCACATCATACATAACATGAACTTTGGCCCCAACAGCCTTCTTCTTCCTAGAAGAGGCCCCATCTTCCAAATTAATGTATGACTCACGATACAAAGTGGGGGCAATGTGCCAGTCGTCCCACAGCCCACTACGGATGAAGTTGGAAACTCTTATGACATCGACCATCTTCCTTTGTGGCATGACACAGAACGTCTCCATGGTGTTTTGCTCCTCTAAGGTGAGAGGAGTGGTAGGAAACCTTCCTGCAAGGGAACACAAGTAATAAGTAGTCGGCTCGCTACCAAGCATATTAAAATTGAGAGAAATGGATTAAACTTACAGAGCAGTCCGAACTGTCGCTCGAGCGGACGACCCCTGCAGCAAAAATACTTCAATCCGCAGGAGCCAGAAAGCAGTACTTCGGCCAGAACTTGAAATCATCAGCAGTTTACTGAAGCACTCCGGCGACTTCATCTTACAGACATCATTGCTCTTCAGCCGAGGAGAGGTCAACAACTGGATCACCAGCAGAGTCACGCTAACACCAGCCTCTTTGGCACTGATCAGAATCATGAGGATGATCTTATATTCATTAGGCCCCAACTGAGCCGGAGGAATCCCTAAGAGATCCAATAACTCTTAAATCACATTCAGTACCGGAAAACACACTCCAGTTTGGAGCATCCCACGATGTTAACAGATGAAACCGACATGAAGTAACACAGGCATTTGGTTGCCTGTTAGGAAATACAATGGCAGGTCCTCAAGAACCCCAAACTTCGTACGGATTTCGGGAAGACTGGGCTTGGACAACAACTTGTCTTCAAAAAATTCCAGGGCCTCAGCCAAAACAACATCATCAAGAAGGTTTTCTTGAGACATGAAGAAGGCGAACAATATTTTCAGAACAATATCTTCGAAGGTGAACAAAGTAGAAGAATCAGACTCTGCACTGCAGATGACCTAAATAAAGGATGGTTTCCCGCCTCTTTTCCGCCAAACCGACGCACGTGCCATTAATGCGGCGTGCGGCTCAAGCAACAATTTAGGCTCAATTATCATGAGCAGCGCATCCCTCCAAGAGATGACTTAGCAAACCGATGTGACGACCCACTAACTCGGGGGGAGTAGCTAATGATACATAAAAACAGTCACACCCCTAACCCGTACACGTGTCGTGATAATCTTGAGGAAATACGGACCCCAGCATCAGCCCAACACTGAACAGGCCCAAGCAGTTCTAAGCCCACTCAATTCAGTCTGCCAGGCGGACTCGAACTCTCACAACACACTAATCCCACACGTCTAACAATTGTCCTCAATACCCATAAGCCCTCCTTAGGCAAGTATCTCGAGGATTTGCTTTGGACGGGCAACTACAGCTGCTCTTTGCTCCCAACTAGGAAGCAAACACCATAGTATCTTCCCCACAGGGAAATCCCTTCTACAGAATGCTCTTGGATTGAGAACTATCTCCTGCATATCTAGGAGTGCAGAGCTAACAAGGAACTTCCCTCCTACAGCACGACTCCTAATTAGAAAGGGATCTCCACAAAGATTTCTTCCCTAATCTACGCCTACATTGGCCTGGTTAAACCAGGATTCCTTGCACTATAAATAAGACATGAGGTTGGTAAGCTAAGGTACGCTACAAATTCCCTATTAAAACATTACACCTTCCTTAGAGCCATGTCTGACTTTAGCATCGAAGTGTTATCGGCCACCACAACGGTGGTCCATGGCTCACGTGTGCTACTTGTGCAGGTCAACAAATCAGCAGGAATCAGATCGAAGCAAGAAGCGAAAAATGACTGCATCATAAATAATAAGGATTCTCGAATGCTTTAGCAAAATGATTGGATTGAGCACTTGTACTGGTTGTTGATGATTGAGAAGTTGTGCTAGCCATTGATACTGGAATTCACAAGAGGAAATAAATTGATTGATGGAGTTGTTGGAATCGCAAAAAAAAAAAATGATACAGAGGATCTTTTATCACTCTGATTAAACTAGCCATTTTGAAACTAGTAGTTAGACAATAAGGTGGTTGGCGAGGACATTTTAAAAATAAAAGTTAGAAAATCATTTGAGAGAGCTTGAAGCTTGCACTTAAGTTGTCTTCCTCCATTGGAGAGTCAAGTTTCAAATCATCACCTCATACTTGTTTAGATTGAAGCACCTTTAACCCACTTTGTAAAACTTGTGAATTAGGGTCTATATGAACTCATTTAGACAAAAAGTGTAAACCTGAGAGGTCAAAGAAGCGACCATTTTTTTGGATGCAAGTCACATTGGCTAGGCATTTGACATTGCAAGGTCGTGGAATCAAAGCAATAGGGTCCTGCTGTAAAGTGCATTATTGTAATTTGATTTTTGCACAGGGAACAACTAATAGAAGTGCATAGCACCCTGACGTTTTCCAACCATGGATGTAGCATTACAACCAATCAAACTTCGATGTGGTGCACACAACCATTCCTTTGTGTTCAATTTACTTTTTTAATCTCATTACAATCTTGCATCACTTGTGTGAAAGTTAATTCCACATACATTTACATTATTGTGTAAATTTAGGGATTTTCCATATATTTTTTGAAATTGTTAACTTCACTAATTGATACCTATTTTAGAAATGAAATATATATTAGAAATACCCATAATGGCTCAAGTCCAAACTCCAATCCATGTCAAATATTTGTCAAAACAATACGTTGTTGATTTGGGTACTATTTGAGTTGTTTGATAATAAATCAATTTGCTTATAATTTTTGGAGCTAAAACCATATGAAGATTGCGAGTGGTGTAACATTGTTTCCTAACTAAGTATAATCAAGGAGGTTGAATTTTTAAAATGGTTTTTCCAAAATTTCTCTTTTACTCAATATCTTCTCGACTCTTTGCACAATTGCTTTGCACCAAAAATTCTTGTAAAAATATTGTTAACTATAAGGATCTCGACAATAGTGTATTTGTGAAGTATGCCAAAAGTTCATTTAATTACCATAACATATATAGTGTAATTATAAACCATAAATGAGTGATGGACAACTGGGTCGTAGGATTTGCAATGATCATTTAAAAGTTATTCAACTCATGAAACTAAGTAAATATAAAAAATCGCAATGACCGAACTCAATCTCAAGATAATCCAAGAAGAAGAAAAGTTTCACTAATGCAATGAAGAATGATAAATGGTTCAAGACATTTGGACACCAATTACCACATGTAGAAGGGAGAGATAAGAGAAGATTCAAGACATTGAAAATAAAAGAGAAAATTGACCAAAGTCAAAATCAACTAAAGACCAGACAATGATTGATCTCAAATTTTACTGCAAGTACATTATTGTCTATTGAGTTAGAAACCGGCAAGTGTGGATTGAATCCCATGAGGAAGACTTAACAAAAGTTGAAAAACTTGTTCTAAAATTAAATTGAAATACTTAACCTAGTAAAAAAAAAGAGCTGCTGATGAAAGTATAAAACAAATGGAAGTACATGAAATAAAAATGCAAAGTAAAACATAAATGTGAGAGTTAGGCCTTTGGATTTACCATCATGAGTAGATGACACCATTAGGTCACTCTTAGATTAATCTTTTCCAAATTCATTAACACATCCTAAAGGTAGACTCTCATCTCACCTTAGTATGGAAAATATGGCACGGTTAGCAAATTAATTTCAAGCCTAAGTTATATTAGTAATATAAAATTAAATATGAATTTAAAAACATAAAAGGAATCCGCCAAGGTGGAACACCTAATATCTAATAAATCATAATGAAATTGAGACTAATAATATTTAAAAATTTTACTTATCAGTTTGTAGAAAAATTGCAAGTATAGAAACTTATCTAATCTTGACCTTAAGAAGTAGAAGAAGAAGAAAGTATGAGTTGAATTTATATAATGAAATACAAAACATCTAACTTATATCATAGGTTCATGGCATAACCAAGCTTCAAGATCAATAGAACTAAACATGATTATCTAATACTTGAAAATGGAAAGAAACTAATATAAAAGAATCATCTTGGAACTATCTTCCCATAGGCTTACTCACACCCTAAAGTGGAATATTAGCCAAACATGGTAAGCTCTAGGCCGTCACTTCACTTATTTCTCACTAAACTCTACAAATAATACAACTACTTCTCTCTCAAAGATGTTCTCCAAAGTGTGTTCATGTGTGATCGAGAGTATCCAAACATAGGGTATTTATAGGTGAAGAATGGCGAGACTATTTTAGATAATGTGAAGAAGTGTAGGGATAACAAAGTGGTTTGTATTCTGAGCATGTACATGGGGGCTTGATGAAATTATGAGTTGTTTATGAGTGAGAATATCAAAATGTGCATGTGGAAGGTGGAGCAAAATATGGAAAATGGTAAAAGTGATGGAGTGAAATAAGAAAAAGTGTAAAAGTAATGGAGTGAAATAAGGAAAAGTGGCTTGGATGTGAATTATGCAAATAAGCAAATGGGCAAAAATATGAGAATGGATAACGGAGTTTGACTTGACACTTTTTTAGTTTGTAGATATTTCTTTTTTAACTATGATAAAGTTGATCATGTGGATGTCCAAATCTTCATCTTGATTTTCTCGAGATCTGTAGATGGTGGTGTTTTGTGGGATTTACTTCATGGGTTTTGGGCTTGAAAATCTTTGTTACTTGATAATGCATGTGCGAACTTCCAATGAGATTCTAGTTGTTGAACTTAGCCTTATTGTGTCACTTTATGTATGATTTGAAATTACTACTTGCATTTCTACAAAATACACAAATTACATATAATGTGATATTTTTATTTGATAATTGGACTTAGAATTGTATATTTAGGGATATAAAATGTCTCATTGTTATGCTTCTCAGTCAAACCTCCAAGATGACTGAAGTAGGGGTGGGCATCCCATCCCGCGATCCTGTCCCGGTCTTATCCAGTAATTTTTTGGGTCCTTTAGAGATTGATTAAAGCGATCCCGATCTAGAGTGGGATGGGATCGGGATGGAGATTTTCAATCTCATCTCGAATTTATTTATTTAATATTTAATATTATTAATTTTAATCAAACTACTCTTCCAAATGAAAGTTTAGGATGTGTTGAAATTAAACCAAAACATCTATTGTTTAAAAATTTACTTGCTTGATTTGGTACTCTTTATTTAGGTAAAAACTTTTATTTGGATTTTTTAGATCAAATAAAACCCATGAAAATTTATGCTTTTTCACATTTTAGGTTGGTTCTAGGACAATTATTCTTGTAGTAAATAAAAACAAATGATGGTTTGGGTTATTTTTGCACTATGATTATGAGGGTGGAGAACATTGCTCCTAGTTGTATTATGTATGAATGATTTTCAACTCTTGCGAAAATATGCAAAATCGATTTATGGAGGGGCTCTTCCCATCACCCATCATTCACTTGACAAACTTAATTCCATTGTAAAGTAACCCTCCAAAATTTTATATGACATTTAATATTATTATGGCATAAATTATATGTACATAAATTTGACATTATTGGTGTGTGAGCAATGTGAGATGAATTTTTTTTGTTATTTTTCATTAGACGACTATTTAGTACATGCTCATATCGACCCATTCCGTCCCGAATCCGTTAGTATGGGACGGGGTCGGGATGACGTTTGTCCTGTCTCGAACGATGAGATGAGATAGGGATGAGGTGAATCTCGTCCCGTGCCCACCCCTAGATTGAAGTCAAAAGAAGTTCAAGAAGTTCAAGAAGATGGACTAAAAGTGGTAATAGAAGAGAAGTCAAAGATTGGCCAAGGAATGACAAAAATTCAAATTGGGCGAGCACAATATTCAAAATTCAAATCTTTCCAAAGTATATGACAACTACTAGGGGTGTTAATCGGTTCAATCGGTTTGAAATTGGAACAAAACCGAACTGAACCGAACTTGGGATTCAATTTTCGATTTTCTGATTTTTCAAATGGAAACCCGTAACCAAACCGAACCGACCAGTTTGGTTCGATTTTGGTTTGTTTCTATTTTTCCATTTTATTTTCTATTTTTTCCATCCTCTTTCTTCTTCTTACTGAAACAATTCTGCGTTGCCATTACCATACAGCTAGACCTAAACAAAAAGATAAAACTTTTTCACACATACAGATTTCAAATAAAATTTGAACATCAACAAGATTATATTATTTAAAACAAAAAAAATTATACCAGTTTTTCTATTATGATAAAAGAGACTAGCATTATTACATTCTGATTAAACAAGCTCGAATGACCATACAATTCGACAAAACCCCCAATAGGGCTAATGTTAAGAAAATTAGTCGAACAAAAAGAAAAACAGGCTCAGACACACGGTGCCCAACGAGTTCTCGAACCTACGCCCAACCTAGTCGCTTGGATTCAAGACTCGATTTAGCATGAGCTTCAAAGAGTCACCTTTCTCGGCCGATTTGATTCCTCTACGTAACCCTTGGCGGGACTAAGGATGGTGCCGGAGAGGTATCCGGTGCCTTTGTAGTAGCTGATGTTCTTCGACCATGTGCGGCATTGCGTGGTGACTTCTTCGGCGAAGAGGAATTCTGGCGATGTTGGGAGGTTGTTGACATATATATACAAAAACCCTACAACAAGATGACCAAGATGGAGATCGTTTGTATCCAGTTGTTATAAAGGAACATAAACTCCTTTCAACAACATAGCCGAAGAAAGTCTCAAAAAAAGTTCATTTACAAGATTATTAATAATGGATCTTAGCACACCAGGCTCACCTATATCTATGATATCCATGGAGGACCTCTCTACTTCTCTAGTAGGATGCAATCTTTATATATTCACTTTAGCTGAATTAAATGATGTAGGTGGGAGTTAAATGGGGGTGGGTGGGTTGGGAATTGAGTTGGTAGGGTTGGAATTTGGGAATTAAATAGGGGTGGGTGGGGGTTGGCAATTGGGGTGGGAATTGAGTTGTTTGTGGTAGAGTTGGGAGTTAAAAAAATAGATAAAAAAGTTGATATGGTTCGGTTCGATTTATTCGGGGCTGAAAAGAGTTCAAACCGAAATCGAACCAAAGTAACTCGATTCGGTTCGGTTTTGGCAAATTGGTTTCAATTTTCATTCGGTTTCAATTTTTTTTTGGCTCGGTTCGGTTAATTCGGTCGGTTTACATGGACCAATTAACACCCCTAACAACTACACCTTACAAATCCAAATATGTCAATGCCATAATCGCTAACTCTGTTTCAAATCGCAGTCAACTAAGCCTTGTAGATTTCAAGGTATAGTCGACTATGCTAATGCAAAGTCAGATTCAGATAGAACATCACAAGACCATGTTTTACCCATGTCCATGTATAGGACCGTTACTTAAACCAACCCATTTCCTTAATTAATCTTAATGCACTTCCTTATTTCACCCAATCAAATAATTTATTTCGCCAAAGCCTCTTGTTTTCTTCTTCATCTAATTCTTCCTTATTCATTTTCTTTTCCCTTCTACATGTTTTATACTAGAGTATGCCCCGTGCCCTTGGCACTCCATATAATTTTATTTTTGCTAAATATTTTGTACTGAACACCTCTTTTACTATATACTTTAAGGTAAAAATATATATTATAAATTTGAGAGTTATACTCAATCAAACTTGAATCAATTGGAAAAAAAATTTAAACGCCAAGAATGAGTTCTCCCCCAATCTTTGAATTCACCAAAATATGAAGTTTAGAGTTTTTGTTTAAATGTGCATTAAGATGCCCGACTCATTTTTTTGGTATGATCGGCCCGTCTAATTGCTTTGAAAAATATTGAAAACAATAAATACTTTATATGTTTTTTTAATTATATAATATATATATTTAAAATTTTAGCGTTCATGTTGATCATTGATTTTGTTGGAAAGATCTTAAAAATGCATTTCAATGATATTAACTTTACCAAAATCCAATAACGATGTAGATAGTTGATAATTTTCATTTTGCTAAAAGCAAAACACAATATTTCTCTTTCGGCTACATGTACATTCCACCAACTTTTTTCAAAAGTTTTTCATTATTTTTGCCTTTTACATGTTTTATATTTACAAATATGCCATCATGGAAAATTAATCTCAACCCTCCAATTCAATACATTTCCCAACTTTTAATCATAACCATCTTTTATCTCTAATTCTTTCGATTTGACTTTGTCCCAGTCAGCAATGAATAGTAAAACACCACTCTGAATTGTAATATAGATTTACAAACATGCCACCATAGGAAATGAATCTCAACCCTCAACACATTTCCCAACTTTCAATCCTAGCCATTTTTTATCTTCAATCCTCAAATTTGTTCCAGTTAGCAAAGAATAGTAAAACACCACTATGAATTGTAATATTGATAATATCAAAGTTGCAGTAAACAAAATTGACATATTTGTAACAACTCCAAAAAAATTTCATTGTTGTGCTGTAACAGTTCACCAAACAGTTTCACAAATGAAGTGATACAATAATTGGATCACCATGAATAGTATGGTGTTGTAAGTGATACTATACATAGTTATCCAATTTATTGTATCACTTTATTTGTGAAACTATTTTTCAAAATTTTGCCTGAATTTAGTTTTACTTGAAGTTGTTTGGTAGACTGTTACATCACAAAAGTGATAATGTTTGGCGGTTGTTACAAAATTTCCGATTTGGTGCAATGTCGAGATTTAAGGTTAGACAATTTTTAGAGGCTAGGGAATTTGTTTGCAAACTCAACAAGTTGAAGCTTTTGGAAGTCCACATTAAGTTTTAGGGTGTAGATAGATGTTTCAAATCGAACACTTAATTTCAAGTTGTTTTGCAATTTTTTTATGAGAAAGTTATATGTGAGAAGCCCATGTGCGATCGAATCCACAAGAGTTGACTATGGTGTTTTGAACAAATGAAACACAAGAGAAAGAAATGAGGTTCTGTTTCATTCGCGAAAAAAAAATATTCAAAAGGAAAAAAATATATTATGCAAATAAAATTTCAAGGATTTTTACTCTCCCTAGAACTTTTCATGTTGTTTGTTTATGCCATGGAATAAAATTTTGAATGTCAAATAATTATTTGTTGCGATAACAAATTGGTTGACTGTAGTGGCAATAGGGGAAGTGGTGGTTGTAGAAATGGTAGCGGTTGTGGTTTTAGTGACATTAGTGGTGGAAGGAATTTGAATCCCATTTTTTTTTATTCCTTAACCCCTCACACCCCAGATGCCGCCGGCTGGGTTTGACCCTGTGACCTAGTGATACCATCCGCCACTGCTCAACCACTGAGCCATCACACATTTGGCTGAATCCCACTTGAAAATGTATAGCTTCAACATGCTTTATTGAATGTCAATAATTGGTTTCAAGCAGATCCAATCCAAGATATCTAACGTTTAGAAGTAATAAACAAACAAAATGAATAAATAGTAACTTCACTAGTGCATGAAAAAGTAGTTCGAGAAATAATCATAAATGGAAAAAAGTACTTAAGCATTGAAACACATGACCGTAGAATATTACATCAAGTTTATTGAAGCTACACCACTTCAAAAGTTCATATTAGCCTTAACTATCGGTTTAAACTCCATTGGTTGGATCATGGTTTCCAAAAGAGAGAAAGATTACAAGAGAATTGAATGCCCCCAAAATATGAAGTGGATCAAGCGATCATTTATAGGTGATGACTTGCCAAAAGAGTGAGATAAACATATAATCCTTCTTTTTCTTGTTGGTGTATAAATGAAATATCTTTATGATGGGAATTAAGAAAATATTATTCTTCCATATTTGCTCACATAATGGATCAAGTGATCATTCTCATCAATGAGTCAAAAATGTGATGGAGGGCAAGTATGTGGTCATTCCAACCCAAAAATATCTACATTTTAACTTCAAATCTCTCATCTAGCAAATGTTATTAGTGTTTCTAATTCCAATTCTAATTCTTCAATAAGTTACATTCTTTTATCCTTCATGTATAATTTATTCAATTTCATACAATAAAATGACACATAAATAACTTATAAATTTATAGAATAATCATTTTGTGTGAAACAATCGAATAAAATATTTGTATGAAACATGTAGGAAAGTCTTTATAATGCTTAATTTAAAATAACATATCGTGCATGAAAATGAACATTATGAACCGGTGGCTTCCTTTGAATTAATTGTAGAGTATCTCATATTTCCAACTACACAACGCCAACCCTCCATTTGTTTTTTATTGAAAGAGAGAATGTGGCTTTTCAGTCACGAAATAAAAAATTTAATGGAAATAGGAATCATTAACTATTGATCGTGTCTTCAGTTCTTGGATCTCAAATTGTGTTTGTTTCCTTAATGTTATAAGAAAAGTGAGTATCAAGAAAATTCAATTGATACACAACTAACTAGTGTCAATTTTGATTATTTTCAATTAAAAAACTTTTCAATTACAATTATAACAACAATTATATGTATATGTAAACCCTAGAGCATTTTTACACAGACATACCTAACATGTTTTCTTATTTATATATGTTTATAAGCGAAATAAGGGGAATTAAGGGAGGGAAAAGGGAATTCCATGCTTTAATTGAATATGTTTAATATCAAAAATAATTTAAGACACTATCATTTGTTGGCTATCGCAAAACAAATAGAAGACGAGCATTACACTAACTGGTTTGCTACTTTTAAGGGGCAATGAGTATTACATTTACTAAATGCAACAATGGTTTGAACCCCTAGATTACCTCTAGTGGACAAGTTATAGTCTCGTGGATGTTTGCAGTGAATATACCCACAAAATTACAAAAACACAAACTCAATGAGTTCCCTTTATATATCTCATATATATGTCTTTCAATTGTTCAAATAAGAATATCATGCACATAATTTACACATAATTTAAACCTTTTATTCTAAGTTTTCAATAGATATAAAATCAAATATCACTCATTAATCATATTTTAGGAAAATGCAATACTAGTTTTACTTGAATGTAAGTGCATTTGGATTTGTGAGCCATTTTCACTTAGGAAGTAACTGGTTGAAGCTAATTAAACACTAGCTTAGGTGAAACTCGTTATATCTGTGTGGTTGGTATTGTGTTTTGTTCTTTCTCCCTTTATTTTACTTATTGATTATTGTTTGTTTTACTACTTATGATTATCTCATCTTGCATGTAAGTTTTACAAATTATAGTTAGTTCTCTTGATTTGTGTATCAAATCTTGGATCTAGTTTGCAGAAGTATTTTTTGTTTTATATTGATTTTAGATCTCAAGGCTTCTTGACCATTTGACCTTTAGTATGAATCATTTCATACTTTACCTTAGCCTCACCTATCTTTGAAGTATTTTATAGCTGCTTAGATCTAGGAGACTACAGTGAACACGAAGTGTTCATAAAGCCCTCTTGTCTTAATATTCTTTCGTAAAAGTTTCTTAAATATAAAAATATTTTTAAAAAGATATTATTCACCCCCTCTAATATTGCTCATCATATCTTTGGACATCCTATACCAGTATCTAAGCAATGTACCCTTGCACTTTCAACAAATAGGTTAGTTTTTGGACATTTTATTCCTAACAATTAACACACTTCTTGTGGTTCAATCTTCGTTGTTGTTTTTTTTTGTATTTACAATTCACTTAACTTATGCTCAATCTTTTCTTCTCGTGCTCAAACCTCGATCTAATATAGTCATAGAGTTTTCTACATTTGCAATAGTTAACTCACCAGTTTTCTTCCCAACTCAAGAGCTTTTAATTAGTCCTTTAAACTGTTGTAAGATGAGCCCCATTGTTTCACAACTTGGATTTTGATATTTTCCCATTCTTCTCCACCACCAATTAGATGCAAAATCGGCTTCCATGCATCCACCAATAGCTTTTCCAATACCTACTGGAACCCATTTCCCAATAGTTGAATTACAAGTTGTTCATTGTGAATATCCTATGTATAAACTAAAGCTCACAGATTCCAGAAGTGAGTTCCACCCATAGTGTGTCATAAGTCCCACAGTGTCTATATGATCCAATATTAGTAATTGAGAAGTGTGTGCATGGAATATGAATTGGGGATGCGAAACCAAGGTGAAAAAAATTTGATCCAACTTGAACCGAATTCGCGTGGAAGAACGGAATTTACACTGGGACTCTTATGAAGGAGGGAGAAAAATATAAGGAGGAAAATCTAACAAATGGTTGGTACGAGGTTTTGATTTGACCCTGGGGCGGTGTTTATGATAAAAACCAATAAGTAATTACTTATATGGGTGATATGATAAAAAGGTTGGTGGTAATATATGCTCCTTTAATTTTGGGTTCAAATTAAGGGATCAAATATTACTTGATCTAAAGCCATATCAATAACAATCAGATCCAACCCTAACAAACTGGATCTGGATCCGAAATTCAAAATCTAATTCTAAAATAGTTTTTCAGTTCGCAATGGTTCGGATATCAGGTCTAATCGAAACTACTGCCAGCCCTTGTTATAAGTTTATTTAAATATAGTATTGGTCTGCAACTTTTGGTAAATTGGGGAAGGAATGCAACGCATTCTAGGTTGGAGTTCTTCGAGCGCGGATCAAAGTAGGTGTCACGCCCCGATTTTCGAGAAAAAACGAAATCCTAAAATCCACGTAGGATTATCCGTTTCCCCAAAACTCGGGACGTGAAATTCAATAACAACAGAAACATTTAGCAGCAATGACAAAATATAATTTAGAAAATAGGAACAAACTAAAATTTATACAAAAGTCTAACCGGGAAAAACTGACGTCGCTAGCCCCACTAGCGGAACTCCCGTAACGCTGCTCAAAGGTCCCTAAACCTGAAAAGCTAATCGGCTACACTCCCAAAGGAATGTACCCAAGAAGCAAAAGCTCACTTGGGTCAGCAATAAAGCTGGTGTGAGAAATCTTCATTCCAAAAATCAATAAAATCGTACATGATAAACATCAAGCGAAACACAACAACACACCATCACACCAATAGGTAGTTCCTCAACGAGGCAAAGGTGTGATGCAAGAAAACACAGTCCAAAGTATTTAGTTCCTCAACGAGGCAATCATTTCATCATCCTAATATATAAATATGCATTTACCTGTACTTACCCTATAGGAGTTGACTATGGCAAGTCGGACCTGCAGAAATATTAGTGGACTTGCCATCCTGCATAAAAAGCATTAAAAACAATGCAACGTCATTTATTCTTTTTATTTGAATTAGGTTCATCTTTTTAACGGATTGATCACTTAGACGATACCACATTCGCACCACCTCCGTGCCGAACATACATGCCCGTATGCCTCTCTCATATAAAGGAGGACTACTCCGTCATCCATGCCTAAGTGGGGACATCACATACAGGCATGCATCGCGGATACCCCTAACTATATGAGTACCAAAAGCCACCATTGGGCTATCAATGCGCATAAACTCACGTCACATTTTTGACGGATAAATATCAAAGCCTATTTTAGGCATACAAACTCACCACATTTCCGCAAGACTAACCCGAAGGTTATTTTAGTTTCTCTAGTAAGAAATGGGTGCCCCAACTCCGCAAGACGACCCACTGGTCATTTAGTTTCTCTAGTAGGAGAGGGGAAAATAATAAACAGAGATGTGGTAGTTCTAAGTGATACAAGCCCAAGTGTTTTATAATTTCAGAAATCAAGGCTTACCAATATCATTTATTTTTCATAATTCAGAATTCTTCCACAATGACATTTTGTCATACCTGAATTGATTCACAATCTATTCACCCACATTTTTGGGAAAAACATAGCATATTCATTAATCATGCTATGTAACAATATGACAATCAAGCCACTTCTTGATTCAAATATCCAAAATCTTCATAATGCATAAACAAGTCAACATGCATGATAATACCAATCTCCACATTAATCACAATGCATTAGTATTCACCAACCATTCACATCTCAAGCATCACTATTAACTTAGAATATGAAAAACATAGTTACGAGCTACTAACTGTAGTTTAACCAAGCCAAACAAATCCATATCTAATAGCCTTTCTTAAACACTGATTTCGGTGTGAGCTAACTTAGCTTACAGTACCTTAATAAGAAACGACATTCAATATACCCAAATACTCGACAAAATGTGGGAGATTGTCTCACATCATAATCAAGTCCTACTAAGAAGTAATTGTACAATAGAAAACTAGCCACACTTTAGTAGTAGCCATTAGAAAATCTAACCACTTACCATGACCTTGCGACATGGTGACAATGAACTACACTATAATATTGATCATAAATTTATAACAATAGTAAAATAGAGTTTTAGCTTAAAAAACAAGGTGTAATCCTCCTCTCCGTCCCACTCCTATTCTTGTACTAAATTACTTGTTCACAAACACAACTTACAAAAGATTGACAGGTCCTTGATTACACCAGAACACTGCATTGTAACTATTTGCCAAAGTATATCCAATGACTTACAACAAATTTATGATCATCGATAGATTCATCAAGTATTGACTCATGTCAAGGGCAACCCATCGTAACCCATCTCTAATACAAACACTCTATTCGATGTTGCACATTCCAAAACCATAAATACTCATCACAGAATTCAAACACAAACATTGCAAAGAAACACGAACAAAATGCACAAAGAAGACAAACTCATTCTCACAGGCAAAACCCATTCTATTTTTTTTTGTAAATTGGGGATATTCTATTTTCAAGAAACAACATGAACTAGCCACCCAATCAACCAATCAAACAATCCAACAACAGATTATCTAAAAAGGTACTATTTAATATATACTCTACTCATCAAAAGACAACAAGTGGAACAAGAAACAAGTAACACAGCATAGGCAAACTGACAGAAAAGAAGGACTCAAAGTAGAAGAGAAAGAAATGAAGAAAACTCACCTTTGTTTCCTCACAAAAGAGTTCCAAATATGCATAATCAGCTTTTCATCTTTGGTAACATCGACAAAAATCATCAAGCATCCTTCAGTCTTCAAAATCTGCAATGTCATCATCAACTTCATCCTCACTGTCCCTATCGAACAACACTTGCTCCATTTACGTTTTCTGCAGTTATCCTACTAACACACTCAGCCCACAATCCCAAAGATCATCAATAGTTAGGATCCACCCATTTGCATACCTCTCGCCCCCTTCACATGATGTAGAACCAAATACAAAATATGAGTCCCAATCACAGAATCTGGAAAACTATATCATTTACTGATTGTGTTAAACTTTGCACCAATTCATATTCACAAAATCAACGAATCAGTTCATCAAAACCAAGCAAACCTGTACCTTTGACCCCTCCATCTTCAGATTGAAGAATCAAACAATAACCCAATATCCAGATCTGTTTGCCTACCTGTCCATCCAAAACTGTCGACTGAAGCATGTCGATCAAATCCACAAGCTGCCATATCAGGTCAATCGACCTCATTTTGACTCCAATCCACAGTCGATCGACTTCCTGTTGCTCATCCTTCCTCCGTTGATCAACAAAGCCTCCCTGATCGGTCAGAACAATGTGAACAAAGGGCGAGATTAGGATGCGAGATCGTCCACCATCGGCCTGGAATCATCATGCCATCTACTGATCAGTTCTCGCTATTTCACGACTTCTTTCATCGCCATCTCTTCTTCAGCAGATGGTGGAGAGGATGATGGTGATGATGAACTCATTGTCGTTGGTGATCCACTCGCCATTAGAGAGAGAAATCGATTCTCTCTAGGGTTTTGTTTGGGTTTGCTTGCAGAGAGTACCCTGTGAGAGAGAGCTCGACAAGAGCTTGATTTGGAGCTCAAGCATGAAGTCATCCTCGCTGCCGCTACGGCGCTTTATAGAGTAGTTATCTAAAATACCCTCCATTTGGGGATCACTTGGCTCCCCTGTACTCAAGTTCAAGCCTACGACATTTCCATTGTAATGCTCTCCCTGATCCTTCATCTTCATCACGCGATTCCCATCGCCGCCATCAAAAAGAAAACACAAGGGAAGGAGAAGGAGAAAATAAGAAGGAAGGAGAAAGAAAAGAGGGTTTCTCTTTATATAGTGTGGGTGGCTATTCGCCCCCACTAAAATTCTGAGAACACCCGCCCTTTAACTCACCAAATAAAACCCTAATTTCGAAATTCACAATCAATTTAATGTAACCCTATTTTATTTAATTAAAAATAAAATAAATTTGTTTTATGAAATTGAGGGGTGTTACATTATACACACGTTAAATGGAATCTCGTCCCGAGATTCGGATGGTAAGAAAGTTAACTGAATTTCGAAAACTACTAGTTGTCAAACAAAAGAAGATTTTGAAACACAATTTCAATTGAATTTTTGAAACAGAAATATTTATTTTCATTGAAAAAAAAAAAAAGTAGGGGTGTTACACGCCTGATCCTACGTGGCCCATAACATACATCTCCCTCAGCAAACTTGCTAGTTTGACCCATCCACTAGCAACAATGAACGGAAAAATGTAGTTTTTAAACCACCACTATTGGTCTAAAACAACCCATTTAGCAAGATAAATAGTTTTAAATTCCAAGAGGATGCCGCTAGGATGTAATCATATTAACAACAAATTTGTAAGATATAAGGCCAATTTAAGAACTAAGGGAACTGAAAACAGTATTAGCTTCAGAATGCATAATAATTATCATCAAAAGAACCTGAGGAATATAAGTACACATTCCTTGAAGAGAAAAAGTGTTTAGGATGCAGAAGTGGCTCTAGCAGAAGTGACATGAAGAATTTTCTGTCAATCTGGTTAAAATCTTAAAGATGAAGGTTTTGCATGGTTGCCGTTTCTATAAGTCTTGGATCACATCCACCCTCAAATTCCTTAGTTTTAAAAAAAAAAGGTAACTATGCGACAATGAATTAATTGCCATGAAAGGGGCATCAAAGGGTGCATGTGCACATTAAAGGTCATAAAGTTTGATATGTAGTGACCAGAGCAAACAAAACATTATGGAGTGCAAATACAGAATAAATTCTGACAGTAGATGCGAGAGAAGAAAACAATTGGAACAGAACACCCAATGCAACTAGTTGCTTAAGCTTGATCTTTAATGATTAACCACAATGAGTGACTCACTGAGGAGGATGTTTCGTATGAACTTACAACTGAGCAGTGGGAGTCACAATGAACAATTGATAAGTTATCAGTCAGATGGTACCAGATTGCTTAAGATTTATGGAGTATAAGATTGAATCTTAAGAAACATGCTAAGAGGTGCGAAAGGAATAGATGTGGGCGTCAAGAGGGCTGGTCATAAAAGTACAACTACCCCATTCATGCAAAACTAAGGAAGGCTGCCATATCAAAAGCTTTCTCCAAGCATTGCAAACAGGTACCAGTATACAACAATTAGATTAACGGCGACAAGATCAAATGAATCCAATAGCGGATTTGATAACCGATATTGTAGAAATATCAAATATGACATGATGAGAAAAATATATTTACCCTATAAGTCAGAACCCTAATTACACTATATCCACCCAAAAAAAAGGATATCAAAAAAAAATTCAGCAAAGAGATCATACAAATAAACACACAAGCAATGGCAATTTACACACACAAGCATCACCTTTAAATTTTGCATTGCAGAAATCCCAACAACCAATCATTCATACCATCTCAATTGATCAGTCACAAAATTCTAAACAAAACCTTGATAAAACCCAAACCCCAGAAAACCCTGCAACTGGAGTTTTCAATCAAAATCTATGATTGGGTTTTCATGAAAAAAAAAAATAGATTAACATACAATATCCCCAAGGTCCAAATCACACGAATTTAATAGAAACTCAACATGGGTAACCCCAATTACTTCCATAGATATCAAAAACCCAATTTACCCATCAAATCAAATTGCATGAACATTAAAGGTATTTAAAAAAAAAAAACCCATAAGAGAATTTAAACAAACAGACAGAGGGCAATATAAATAAGATTGCTCGCGCACACACAAGTCAATGGAACCTCGTCATGAGGTTCACGAAGAAAATAAAACAAAACTAAAGTTTTTTTTTTTTTTTTTTTTTTTTTTTTTTTTTTTTTTAAGGTTTACCCTTGTAACTTCATCTTAAGACTCCTACACTCCTACACACCCATATCCACATTCCGAGGATCACCTAGACTCTACCCCAGCCTAGGCTAACCAAATGCTCTGATACCAAACTGTCACGCCCCGATTTTCGAGAAAAAACGAAATCCTAAAATCCACGTAGGATTATCCGTTTCCCCAAAACTCGGGACGTGAAATTCAATAACAACAGAAACATTTAGCAGCAATGACAAAATATAATTTAGAAAATAGGAACAAACTAAAATTTATACAAAAGTCTAACCGGGAAAAACTGACGTCGCTAGCCCCACTAGCGGAACTCCCGTAACGCTGCTCAAAGGTCCCTAAACCTGAAAAGCTAATCGGCTACACTCCCAAAGGAATGTACCCAAGAAGCAAAAGCTCACTTGGGGACATCACATACAGGCATGCATCGCGGATACCCCTAACTATATGAGTACCAAAAGCCACCATTGGGCTATCAATGCGCATAAACTCACGTCACATTTTTGACGGATAAATATCAAAGCCTATTTTAGGCATACAAACTCACCACATTTCCGCAAGACTAACCCGAAGGTTATTTTAGTTTCTCTAGTAAGAAATGGGTGCCCCAACTCCGCAAGACGACCCACTGGTCATTTAGTTTCTCTAGTAGGAGAGGGGAAAATAATAAACAGAGATGTGGTAGTTCTAAGTGATACAAGCCCAAGTGTTTTATAATTTCAGAAATCAAGGCTTACCAATATCATTTATTTTTCATAATTCAGAATTCTTCCACAATGACATTTTGTCATACCTGAATTGATTCACAATCTATTCACCCACATTTTTGGGAAAAACATAGCATATTCATTAATCATGCTATGTAACAATATGACAATCAAGCCACTTCTTGATTCAAATATCCAAAATCTTCATAATGCATAAACAAGTCAACATGCATGATAATACCAATCTCCACATTAATCACAATGCATTAGTATTCACCAACCATTCACATCTCAAGCATCACTATTAACTTAGAATATGAAAAACATAGTTACGAGCTACTAACTATAGTTTAACCAAGCCAAACAAATCCATATCTAATAGCCTTTCTTAAACACTGATTTCGGTGTGAGCTAACTTAGCTTACAGTACCTTAATAAGAAACGACATTCAATATACCCAAATACTCGACAAAATGTGGGAGATTGTCTCACATCATAATCAAGTCCTACTAAGAAGTAATTGTACAATAGAAAACTAGCCACACTTTAGTAGTAGCCATTAGAAAATCTAACCACTTACCATGACCTTGCGACATGGTGACAATGAACTACACTATAATATTGATCATAAATTTATAACAATAGTAAAATAGAGTTTTAGCTTAAAAAACAAGGTGTAATCCTCCTCTCTGTCCCACTCCTATTCTTGTACTAAATTACTTGTTCACAAACACAACTTACAAAAGATTGACAGGTCCTTGATTACACCAGAACACTGCATTGTAACTATTTGCCAAAGTATATCCAATGACTTACAACAAATTTATGATCATCGATAGATTCATCAAGTATTGACTCATGTCAAGGGCAACCCATCGTAACCCATCTCTAATACAAACACTCTATTCGATGTTGCACATTCCAAAACCATAAATACTCATCACAGAATTCAAACACAAACATTGCAAAGAAACACGAACAAAATGCACAAAGAAGACAAACTCATTCTCACAGGCAAAACCCATTCTATTTTTTTTTGTAAATTGGGGATATTCTATTTTCAAGAAACAACATGAACTAGCCACCCAATCAACCAATCAAACAATCCAACAACAGATTATCTAAAAAGGTACTATTTAATATATACTCTACTCATCAAAAGACAACAAGTGGAACAAGAAACAAGTAACACAGCATAGGCAAACTGACAGAAAAGAAGGACTCAAAGTAGAAGAGAAAGAAATGAAGAAAACTCACCTTTGTTTCCTCACAAAAGAGTTCCAAATATGCATAATCAGCTTTTCATCTTTGGTAACATCGACAAAAATCATCAAGCATCCTTCAGTCTTCAAAATCTGCAATGTCATCATCAACTTCATCCTCACTGTCCCTATCGAACAACACTTGCTCCATTTACGTTTTCTGCAGTTATCCCACTAACACACTCAGCCCACAATCCCAAAGATCATCAATAGTTAGGATCCACCCATTTGCATACCTCTCGCCCCCTTCACATGATGTAGAACCAAATACAAAATATGAGTCCCAATCACAGAATCTGGAAAACTATATCATTTACTGATTGTGTTAAACTTTGCACCAATTCATATTCACAAAATCAACGAATCAGTTCATCAAAACCAAGCAAACCTGTACCTTTGACCCCTCCATCTTCAGATTGAAGAATCAAACAATAACCCAATATCCAGATCTGTTTGCCTACCTGTCCATCCAAAACTGTCGACTGAAGCATGTCGATCAAATCCACAAGCTGCCATATCAGGTCAATCGACCTCATTCTGACTCCAATCCACAGTCGATCGACTTCCTGTTGCTCATCCTTCCTCCGTTGATCAACAAAGCCTCCCTGATCGGTCAGAACAATGTGAACAAAGGGCGAGATTAGGATGCGAGATCGTCCACCATCGGCCTGGAATCATCACGCCATCTACTGATCAGTTCTCGCTATTTCACGACTTCTTTCATCGCCATCTCTTCTTCAGCAGATGGTGGAGAGGATGATGGTGATGATGAACTCATTGTCGTTGGTGATCCACTCGCCATTAGAGAGAGAAATCGATTCTCTCTAGGGTTTTGTTTGGGTTTGCTTGCAGAGAGTACCCTGTGAGAGAGAGCTCGACAAGAGCTTGATTTGGAGCTCAAGCATGAAGTCATCCTCGCTGCCTGTAACACCCCTACTTTTCAAATAACAATAAATAATTTATGTTTCTAAAATTCAATTGAAATTTTGTGTTTTAAAATCTTCTTTTGTTTGACAACTCGTATATTTCGAAATTCAGTCAACTTTCTTACCTTCCGAATCTCGGGACGAGATTCCATTTAACGTGTGTATAATGTAACATCCCTAACTTTCATAAGACAATTTATTTTATTTTAATTAAATAAAATAGGGCTACATTTAATTGAATGTTAATTTTGAAATTAGGGTTTTATTTGGTGAGTTTAGAAGGTGGATACTTTCAGAAGTCCAGTGGAGGCGAATAACCACTCACAAGGGAAGAAAACCTATTTTTCTTTTCTTTTTCCTCTTTTTCTCCTTCTCCTTTCATTCCTTGTGTTTTTCTTCTCAATGGTGGCGATGGGACTGTGTGTGATTGCGAAGGGCTAATGGTGATAGTCTGTGGCGTTGGCTGGATTGCGAGGAGCATGGCTGTGATCAGGCGAGCGTTGGCGACGGGGTATCGATGAGAGAGAGATTGGCTGGCTTCGTGAGTGAGGCTTGCTGCGGCTGTGGGTGAGTGATCTTTCCCTTGATGGAGCTTGTCCTTTTAAATCTTTGCAAAAGTTTTTCAATATCATTTCTTTGAGTGTTCAGGT
Organism: Berberis vulgaris; assembly: GCA_963556465.1. Lineage (NCBI taxonomy): Eukaryota > Viridiplantae > Streptophyta > Magnoliopsida > Ranunculales > Berberidaceae > Berberis > Berberis vulgaris. The sequence goes on from OY747131.1 coordinate 55,896,633, forward strand.
GAGTGTTTTTGTGTCTTCTCTTTCTTGTTTGCTGGCACACACATAGAACTGAAAATAAAATGATATGTCAGGTTGATTTGCATCATCATATATTTACACTCCTAAATAGATGCTACATAAGGAACATGCGTGAATCCCTAATTACTTTAAAAAGAACTTGTTTTTGAAATAAGTTTAGTCAATGATGATAGCGGACTCATTTCGGTGATTGCATTCCAATCAATTTCTGGAGTGGCTTTGTTGATTGTTTTGGTTATGACATTGGTGCACATTGGCACGATATGGAACTTTGTATTCAAGGGAGCATCACAAATTTACAAGGCCTACATACATATTCAATTTCTCAAGGACACTGCTCTATGAACACTTTACTTCATGACCCTACCATTTTGTTTTCAATCAACCATAGTCCATTGATTATGACCTCTGAGAAACTGTTTCTTTTGGGAGAATTTGGATCCCTCGTGCATCTAACAAAATGCTAATTCTAGATGATCCTAATACTAAGCTATAAGTTAGCTTTATTACAAATTCAACTTATTTGTGTATCTGCAAGAGGAGGCAACTAAGCTACATTAGATTTGAAAAGTATAATATACTCAATTTCATGGTCTGAATATTTCATACTGACATCATATTTGCCTATCATAACCGAGGTAAAAATTAAGACATCTTGCTAATTCCTTCTTGCAGTCCGAGCCAAAATTCCATGCCCATAAGGAGATGGGGCAAGGAACTTCACCATTTGGATCTCATGTTTTTGGGGTTTTGGTAAGTTGTTCGCACTAGCCACCACAAAAATGGACAGGGAGACAGAAAAATTATTAGATTCTCTATGCATGTCTATACAGGGGAAGCAATAACTTTGGGATTTCAACACTACATATTGGCTTTAGGAACAACAATCATGATTCCCTCTATGCTTGTTGGTCTAATGGGAGGATCAGATGTCAGTAACAAATCTACTGTCTTCTTACTTTTCAACGTGAGCTCTTTCTTGACTTGGGTTGTTTGTTTGTTGATTTTAAGATGGGGATTTTCTTAGCATTCCATCTCCTAGTATTTGTGATTAAAGATGTTGAATAAACTAGTACAAGTTGAAACAATAGAAGATAACCTGAAAACTTATAAAGAGATTTATTTTTCAGCAAAATGCTTTAATGGGGTATGCCTTATACGGTTAGAAACCTCTTGGTGTCTACTTTTCATTGCCCCAAACGGTATGAAATTTGGGGTTCTAACGTGAGAGTTATGTATATTTGAGTGATGATTGGTCAAGCTATCCGGTTAGGACAGCTTGTTCATTTTGGTGTTGTTGGTAAGGTTCACTACAAGAAAACAGGTGTTTAGCGACGGTTCTCAAGAGTGTTTAGCGACGGTTTTAACCGTCGCTACATAATACAGCGACGGTTGGCCAACCGCCGCTAATAAAGGCGTCACAAGAGCATTCGGCGGCGGTTTTTTGCAACCGCTGGCATAACCGTCGCTGTATGTTATTTAGCGACGTTAGTAGTAACCGTTGGTAAACCCGTCGCTAAATACCATATAGCGACGGGTGTCAACCGTTGCTAAATATGGGGCAAGAATTGACGTTTTATAATATTCTGCGACGGTTCTTAACTGCCGCTATAGTCCATGGCGCCTACAACGGTTTATACCCGCCGCCAAATTCCAATTGGTAATTCTTTTAGTGACGGTTAAAACCGCCGCTAATGCCTGTCATTATTATCATGATAATTCTATTATGCGCACTAGAAATATGTAAACAATCTGTAGTCACATTTTAACCTGTAATCACATTTTTCAACCTGTAAACAATCTGTAAACAATCTGTAAACAACCCACAATTTTACACAACTATTTTATATTGAAATCATTAAAGAAAACTTGACTTCAACTATATTGTCATCAACTTTAACAAAAAAAAACCTATATTATCATCAAAGTTAACAATATATCAAAGCTAGTACATGTAGAATTTCTTGAAGTTTGATAGTTAAAATCAAATTTACTACAGCTGCAATTGTACCATGTTCTTGAAAGAAATTAGACAATTCTATGGAGAGTGGAGCCGATGAAGATCCTCATTATTATTTTGACTAGGTGATGAGGGCCTTGCAGTTGCTGGTGAAGCTTGCCCACTTTCTTCGTCTTGTGCCTGAAAATGATGAGTCAACAATATTACTCTAAACCTGAACCAAATTACAATAATTAATTGATTTATATTTAGTAAGTAACCAATATCACTGATAACTAATATATATTAAAATAATGTAAAGGCAAAGAAACATACGGGTTTAGTGAATAATCTTGCAAACTGGGCGTTCTCCTCCTAGAAAATGCAAAAGCATCATGGATCATGTCTTGCATTGGATCTTGAATAGGCTGACTATCTTGCACTACATGCATGACAGTAGAACTTTGACTTGTACCCAACTCCCCATGTTGTAACCAAACAGTGTACCCTTTCGGAAATGGTCTACAAATCAAGTGATCATGCACCACTTCTCTAGTCTCCCATTTTCTAAAAGCACAACGAGGACAAGGACACTTTATTCTATTATCAGATGACTTGTTTGCAAATGCAAAATCCATAAACTGATTCAATCCTTCCGCATATTCAAGTGTATTCCTCGGCATAGAAATCCAAGTTTTGTCCATTTCAAAATATCTGAATTCAATCAAAACAAAACAACTAATAAATTCAATCCTATTAATCAAACAATAATAATTTGAGAATGACTATGTTCATATTGTTAAAACATGATGTTTTGTTTATTGCAAACATGTTGTTTGTAAACATGTTATTTGCAAACATGTTGTTTTGTTTATTGCCAGTAAGAAATCTAAAACATGCCAATAAGAAATCTAAAACATGTTGTTTTGTTTGCAAACATGCCAGTAAGAAATCTAAAACATGTTGTTTTGTTTATTACTAAATACATGATAACATGCTTATGAGAAAGATACAAAAGTTAGACATACCGTGAGGGATATGGAAGAACTAAGATGATGGACAAATCAAACGAGCACGAGAGACTACCAACAATCACTTCTTCTTCCTTATTCGAATGTTCCTCCTTCTTCCTCGAAATATATAATAGTCTAAGTTAAATAATCAAGTTAACTGAATATTACGAAAAGAAAGAAAGAATAGGAAGTGAAAATAAATTAGAAAGATACAATAAATTAGAAAAAAATAAAATAAATTAGTTAGTTGATCAATTGCTCTATAGTTTTTTTCATTTTTATTTTATTTTTTCCTTCATTTAGATAGAGTGTTAGAATTGTTTTGAGGCATATATAGTGTTGTGTAAACAAATGGTTTAGGGACCCATTTTTATCCACACGAGTCTGGGAGCCAAATAGGAGAGCGAGTTTTGTTGGGTGCTGATCAGGAACACGAGAAGTAGCTAATCAAGACCCCTAATTCAACGACTCCAACAACGCTACAGCAGCTGAAAGAGACTCCAAAAACAGAGTTTGCAAGCTCTGTTTCAGCAGTGAACATAGCAGAGTGCAACGTTTCAGCAATGAACAAAGCGGAGTCTGCACAATCGGTTTCAGCAGCAAACAAAGCAGAGTTTGCAAGCCCTGTTTCAGCAGTGACTAAAGACGGGTTTGACACCAACATTCAGTAGTTTAAACTAAATTTTTTTCATTCTAATCCGAATATGGTTTCTGCCAATATGGGGCATTTTATCTGAGGCGTTTCACAACAAATTTGTGACAGTTCTTGGAAGATATGTTCTGTTACCTGAATTTTTCTAAGACTGCTATTCCAGAGATGTAAAGGTATTCATCTATACCTTCAAGATGACTGAGAACCTCTTTATTTCTCAATACTGTGACGTCAACAACCCCAAAAAGTCTTTTTTCTGAAACAGGACTTGAATTTGAAGCTTCTGTAGGCTTCGCAACCAAACAAGCAAACCTAACAATGCCCTTTAGAGTAAGCTGAATTTCAGCGATTAAGATTTTATTCGAATATGAACTGACAAGGGATGCATATGATCAAATTCAAGAGTATTTTTCATCTACCGATATGACTACTCCTAGTCTCCTATGATTGTCTTGTAACCTACAAATTTTTTTTTTCAATAATTTCTTCTAACCTTCTTGCTAATATAGAATTCACAATTGTTTTCCATTATGAACACAATAAAAGGTGAACAAAAATTATACCTGTTTGGTGGCGAGTTTCTAAGCTTGTAAACAAGATTGAAAAACACTTCAGCCTGTATAGATATTTTGTAGTGTATATGTAGTGCGCGCTATATGGAACATGGCACAGTAGAGCGCATTTATATCTCTAACATAACATTCACTGGCTAGAAAAGAAATTAGAAAAGTTGTACGTATGCATCATCATTGCTTTGTTTTGATAGAGAATTCGAAGTGTTTGTTTATGCACACACTGAACTGCATGCTTTGTCCACTTCCACTTCCCAACTTACATATGAGGATGTACATGCATGTTAGCAGTCACTATAATGCCATGAGTCTGAGGCTCCACTTGCTCATTCTCTATCCGTTCCCTAATGTAAAAAATAATATGGTTTATTTAAAATAAATAATGTTCGATCCCTCGCTAGGAGCTAGGACCCTATGTATAAAACCTCCTGCTGCGTAAGACTGATCGAACTGTAGGTCTTGTTACTTGAGATTCATGTCATAATTGAAAGTAATCAATCATTGATGTCTTTTACGTATTGAAGAGTCTGGTTGAATAACAGATAACTGCAGACATTCAGCTTCATTTGGTTATAAGTTTTACAAGTTCTTCCTAACATGATTTCTTCTCTTAAATATTTCACCTTGATCAAAGGGCTTCAACCAAATGCTACATACATACATGTCCCAAGAACCAAGAATATTAGAGGAAGTGAATTATTTGTGAAGTGTTCTGAAACATTGGACTTGTGTTCTCAAGTATCAGCCACTTGTACCGAGCACGCGTTCGTGGTGTTTGGTGGTAATATATACCATATACAAGAGAAATTAATACAATTGATGATAGCCAAGATAGTAATATTATCAGTAGGAATCAGTGTGCAGTCTTACTTCACAAAGATATACCAGACAATACTGCACAAAAATATACCATATGTTTGGTGATACATGTATACAAATGCCAATCCTTTTCAGTCCCTTAATACTTATATCATGCAGATCACACTTTACAGTTTACACCAACAACTTGGTTTAAAATCTTGAAAACAATAATAATAACTAACTAGAAGAAAGTTATGAAACTTATATAAAAACCATTATAAAATTCTTGTCTATAAACACTCGCAAAGATTGAAAAATAAGTTCATATCAAAATTCAAACAACAAAAGCATAAGTATCAAATGATAGGAACTGACCTGTTTATGGTGATATTTCTGCAGGAATTGTAGAATCCAAGCCAATCAACACTGAATAACAATGTCAGAGTGGTGATTCTTGGAAGCAAAAGAGCCTGGCAAGATACAATTCTGGATGAGAACAGCTACAAGAATCTTATATTCAATGAAGACTGATTTAGAAAGAATAGAAGTATTGTATATAATGAATTTGTAGGATTACAATGAGATATAATGAAATGTATCAGGCAACATTCGAGAGTGCCAATCTCCTATCTGAGCAAAGCCCAGTGTACAATTGTTTCTTACAGAATGAATGAATCCCTTTCTCCAATCCTTCTTCTTATTTATAGACCTGCTAATACAATGTATTCTTAGCACCTAACAGATTTCCTAGCACACAATACAAGTCCTAACAGACCCTAACAGAGCACCCCACAGATTTCCTAATACACCTAACAGATTTCCTAATACACCTAACAGAGCACCTCACAGATTTTCTTAGCACCTAACAGATTTCCTATCTAAACACATCTATCTAATATTCAGTATTAGACATCAACATTCAGTATTTTTGAAACACAATAACAGATTTCTTAGCACCTAAACGATTTTCTTAGCACCTCACAGATTTTCTTAGCACCTAACAGATTTCCTAGCACACAATACAAGTCCTAACAGAGCACCTCACAGATTTCCTAATACACCTAACAGATTTCCTAATACACCTAACAGAGCACCTCACAGATTTTCTTAGCACCTAACATATTTCCTATCTAAACACATCTATCTAACATTCAGTATTAGACATCAACATTCAGTATTTGACACCAACATTCAATATTTTTCATCTATCTAAACACATCTATCTAATATGAGGAGATCAAGAAAGCTGACCTTTTTGAAACTCTAGAGATTAGAATGAAAGAGTTTCATGCGTTTCAAAACAAGGAGATACAAAATGTATTAGACTGAAAGAGTTTCATAAATCTATCTAACAGGGAGATACAGAATGTATTAGACTTTCATGACGTTTTGAAACTCTAGAGATTATAATGAAAGAGTTGTAACAGTTGCAAAAAAAAAAAAACATAGAAACGAACAGTGAACATAGAAAAACAGTGAACATAGAAATAAGCAATAGTGGTTTCAGGACTCAAATCGATTTACCTGTTGATGATTTCACTTCTTCTTCCTCTTTCTTCCTCTTTCGTTTCTTCCTCTGTCGTTTCTTCTTCCAAACAATATTCTAGCTAGGTTAAATAAAAGAAAAAAACAAATAATAGGAAGTCAAAATAAATTAGAAAGTTAAAATAAATTTGTTAGGTTTGGGGTTGAAACCTCATCCATTAGATGGTATTAAGATCTAAAACACAATCAAGATTTGTTAATTGCACCCCATTTGCACGTTTTTCCACCATGCCAAATTTGGACCAAGCATATGGCGACGATTAGCACAGCCGCAATTAACCATAACCGTCGTTAACCAATATTATTTGGCGACGGTCATCGAAACGTCGTTAAATAAAGCATTTAACGGCGGTTTTTGCGAACCGTCGCTGAATACCCGCCGCTAAATTCCCATTTTCTTGTAGTGGTTATTTGTTTGACTGTTTTGGGATGGGAACATAGTTGTTTAGGGTCTGCCTTGGGGTGTCTTGAGATGCATTTGATGTAAAGAAAAATATTGTTTGGAGCCGAATGAGGCTGGTTGCTTTGGTGTAAGTTAGTGTTCACCCATGATTGTCACGCACTTTCATGTTTATGTATTGAAATTGTCTTTTCGGAGATTTCATGTAGTGGCTTTGTTGGCTTAAGCTTTTGAGATACTTTCTGCCAAACTAGGAGGTATGTGTTTACCCCTAAAATCACATTCATATGGAGAGTACTATGTGTAGTAGTGTTTGATTTTGCAATATGACTTGTTTTGTTTGGATGTCTCGTTGATTTTATTGATGTAGGACCATTTAAGATTAATGGTGTTCCTCTGTATGTATGCATCTGAAATGATTACATTTTCCCAAAAAAATATGGATGGATTGATTTACTTATGAATGACAAAATGTCACTTGATCGTCATGTTGTTATAAAACATGATTTATGAATATGCTATGTTTTCCCCAAAAATGTGGGTGAATAGATTGTGAATCAATTCATGTATGACAAAATGTCATTGTGGAGGAATTCTGAATTATCAAAAATAAATGATATTGGTAAGCCTTGATTTCTGAAATTATAAACCACTTGGGTTTGTATCACTTAGAACTACCACATCTCTGTTGTTTATTATTTTCCCCTCTCTTACTAGAGAAACTAAATGACCGGTGGGTCGTCTTGCGGAGTTGGGGCACCCATTTCTTACTAGAGAAACTAAAATAACCTTCGGGTTAGTCTTGCGGAAATGTGGTGAGTTTGTATGCCTAAAATAGGCTTTGATATTTATCCGTCAAAAATGTGACGTGAGTTTATGCGCATTGATAGCCCAAGAGTGGCTTTTGGTACTCATATAGTTAGGGGTATCCGCGATGCATGCCTGTATGTGATGTCCCCACTTAGGCATGGATGACGGAGTAGTCCTCCTTTATATGAGAGAGGCATACGGGCATGTATGTTCGGCACGGAGGTGGTGCAAATGTGGTATCGTCTAAGTGATCAATCCGTTAAAAAGATGAACCTAATTCAAATAAAAAGGAATAAATTATGTCGCATTGTTTCTAATCCTTTCTATGCAGGATGGCAAGTCCACTAATATTTCTGCAGGTTAGACTTGCCATAGTCGACTCCTATAGGGTAAGTAATGCATTTTTACTTAATTGAGATGATGATATGATTGCCTCGTTGAGGAACTAAATTCTTTGGACTGTGTTTTCTTGCATCACACCTTTGCCTCGTTGAGGAACTACCTATTGGTGTGATGGTTTGTTGTTTGTGTTTCGTTTGATGTTTATCACGTGCGATTTTACTATTTTTGGGATGAAGATTTCTCACACCAGCTTTATTGCTGACCCAAGTGAGCTTTTGCTTCTTGGGTACATTCCTTTGGGAATGTAGCCGATTAGCTTTTCAGGTTTAGGGACTTTTGAGCAGCGTTACGGGAGTTCCGCTAGTGGGGCTAGCGACGTCAGTTTTTCCCGGTTAGACTTTTGTATAAATTTTAGTTTGTTCCTATTTTTCTAAATTATATTTTGTCATTGCTGCTAAATGTTTCTGTTGTTATTGAATTTCACGTCCCGAGTTTTGGGGAAACGGATAATCCTACGTGGATTTTAGGATTTCGTTTTTTCTCGAAAATCGGGGCGTGACACTGCCGCTACGGCGCTTTATAGAGTAGTTATCTAAAATACCCTCCATTTGGGGATCACTTGGCTCCCCTGTACTCAAGTTCAAGCCTACGACATTTCCATTGTAATGCTCTCCCTGATCCTTCATCTTCATCACGCGATTCCCATCGCCGCCATCAAAAAGAAAACACAAGGGAAGGAGAAGGAGAAAATAAGAAGGAAGGAGAAAGAAAAGAGGGTTTCTCTTTATATAGTGTGGGTGGCTATTCGCCCCCACTAAAATTCTGAGAACACCCGCCCTTTAACTCACCAAATAAAACCCTAATTTCGAAATTCACAATCAATTTAATGTAACCCTATTTTATTTAATTAAAAATAAAATAAATTTGTTTTATGAAATTGAGGGGTGTTACAGTAGGTGGAAATTAAGTAATTATGCCAAAAAAAAAAAAACCTAGTTTGTGTGCCTTGGGCTTGAAACTAGGTTTGAAATCTGTTTTAAAATTCGTATATACATTCAAGTTCTAACCTAGGTATGAACTCGATCCACATGGGTTTGGACCTAATGTTTTAAGTTCAAACTTTGCTGCCCAAAAATGTCTCTAAAAGTTTCTGAATTTGGTTTTTATTAAGAAATTTTATGAAAATTACCAAAGTTATATGTTGATATTTCATTTATTTGAAAAATAATAAAAATATTTCTTTTTAAAAAAACTTGTGTTTCCAATAAACCTTTTCAATATACTTAATATACCCTATCTTAACAATTCTAATCTACGTACACACTTTGATCCATTCAAACCGTTTGTTTTGTGCTTCTGATTGGCTTTTAGGTAGAAGGAAAACTTTTGACTCCAATAACCGAAAACAAAGTGTTTCCTAGAAAGTTTTGACATCTTACTTACTCGTCAACTTTCTCACTTCTTAATGAAAACAAACACCATCTTCTTAATGAAATACCAGAATTGCATAAGGCTTGAAAAAGAGAGATTAATTAAAACACCACAACACCGTATTTGACCGTACCAAATGAGATGATATATATTTGTATCATTAACTAACCCATACCAATTGACATAATTGAATCATGATGCTGCTACTATTAAAAAAACATTGGTTTTATTGTTCATCTCGTACTGAATTTCTAACTAATACAGATTTCAAAACTGCACCAAAAGTGCCTATTTGTAACATCGCCATGATGCTGCTATCTTACAAATTGGCATTACTAAACATGCAACTATGTTATAATTCTCGACTTTTGTAACTCTTTACAATGTTAGACCTATGTAGCATACAAGTTACAAAGTTAACTATGCATAAAAGCATAATACGATAATTGGAGGTTATGACTGTAATTTAGTATAGCTTGCAATTTAATTTTTGGTTGAAGCATTTGTAAGGAAACTGCACCTTCAAACAAATTATATAGAAGTTGCAACTTTAAACAATTTGTGTACTTAACTAAATAAATTTTTTATTATTTTTTAAATTAACCTCCAGTGGGGAGGAGCAACTATGGAATGCCAGACCTTTATTACTTATCAAAAAATTGACTTACAAACGCTACGGGGGTACATTACGACGTTACCCGTATGAAAACCAAAGCAAAAATTAAAAGCAAAACCTATCCTGAAATCCATTGCAAACTTAAAGCACCAAATGAAGTCAACCCAAGCAGCCAGCTCCCAGCAACCCGGACAGCACCCTGAACCGTATCCGCGCAAGCTCTGTTTCGCAGCAACGTGCAAAAAAAGACCCTCGCAACACCAACACCAGCAAGCCTCCCAGCAGACCTCAACCTCAGCAAAATCAAAACCGGTGCGCTAACCGCGCACGTTGAAACCCGCTGCGGCCAGAAACAGCACGTACAGCAGACCACGCTGAATCGCACTCTGTCTGGGAACAACAGCGCACTCTGTCTGTACCGCAGACCACGCTGAAACTGCAGCGCACCCACCGCGCACGCTGAAACCCGCTGCGGCCAAAAACAGCACGTACAGCAGACCACGCTGAATCGCACTCTGTCTGAAAACAGCAGCGCACTCTGTCTGCACCGCAGACCACGCTGAAACTGCAGCGCACCCTGTCTGGGACGCACTCTGTGCTGCAGTGTGCGGATCATCCTCGAATAGCAGCTTCGCCAACGCAGCACACACCTGTAAGTCATCCATTCGCGCGTTCCTGCAATCCAACCAAACCACAGTCCGCAGTCTCGCCTCATGCTACATTTCTCCCAGCCGGTGTGCAAGATCAAGAAGAGCCGCGAATGCCCGAAAAAACTATCTATACGCATCCCCATGACGAATGTATGCATTATGCAATCTGTCAAGCATGATCAAGTCTGCCACTCTCCTAGGAAAATCAGTCCCATCGAAAGAAGCAGTCCTATGATCTCGTTGTGCTCTATCTGCTAACGCATCCGCCACCGCATTGGCCTCTCTATAGATATGTTGGCAATCTAACATCATTGTCGCTGCCAACAACTTAATTTCTTTCAAAATATTCTCCAAATGCCATGGTATTTTCAAAATATCCTTAAGCCAACCACAAACAAGTTCCGAGTCCGTTTGGACTACCACCTTTTTGAAACCCCAAGCAAGACAAAGGCGGAGTCCCTCAACAAGAGCCAAAATTTCCGCTTTATTGTTAATTCCTGCACCGAAAAATATTTGTTTTCCCACAACACAATGACCCCGAGAGTCTCTAATAATCACACCGCCGGATGCCTTGCCCTTGCGGGAGGATCCATCCACATTAAGCGCAACAAAATCTATGGGTGGGGGTGCCAAAAAACAAATCTAACACACTTCCTTCTAACGGGTAGCACATCCAACCCCAAAGCCCGTAAGGGTGCCTTATTACTGCTAACTTGCTTGGGGATCATAAAATTATTTGCCAATCGCAACTGATGCCTAATGTTCACAATTGCAAATGCAGGATTTGGGGGAGCATTTTCATACACACATTTGCATATTTGTTTCCAAATTTACCATAAAATGAACATAGGAGTAAGAAAGAATAACACACATGTCTGCGAATTGCGTTTTGCTCTCTTGAACCAAATTCCTAGCACCATTGAGATTTCTGCTGGTCGCCGTATATGCACTTCAAAAATCCTGTCAAAGTGACTCCACACCTGCATCGCCGATTCGCCGTCTAGAAAGAGATGATTCAAAGATTCTCGCTTTGGCGAGTTACAACAACGGCATCTAGAGGCCAGGCTTAAACCACATCTGTATAATTCCCCATCCACTGGTACTCCTCTATGGAGTAATTTCCAAACAAAGACTGATATTCTGGAAGGAAGAATGTCTTGTCAAAACTTTGGACTCAATGCATTGACCTTCCCATGTTTCCGTAACAGTTCATAGGCCGACTAAAGGCAAAAGAGCTCATTCATATTTGGAACCCACACACACGTGTCATCCTCATGAGCCTCACCACGTAATCTATCAGCAAAAAGACCACGCGCCAAGCTTCTGAGATCTGGATGGACCCATTCAAAATTTGTCAAAATCACCTCGCTAACAGAAGGCCAAAAACCATGATTAACCAGAGCCGCCGATCTCCTGAAAGAAGCCACCATGTTCCAGTTTTCCTCAAAGAAACTGATATCCCCCATGCCAATACGCCAAAGCGAGTTACTCAAAAGAAAAGGTCTCCCAAGCATGATCTCTTTAAAGAAAGGAGAAGACCCACCTTTCACAGTTTGACTATTCAAAGCAACTCCTCGTAGCCAGTATTTGCTCCTCATAAAGGTAGCCCATAAAGAGTCCGAAGTAAGAAGTCTTCAAAGAGCCTTGATTCGAAAAGCCTCCATCACTACCGTCAAGTCTCTAACACCCAAACCTTCTTCCGCCTGTGGAAAACAAATTTTAGCCCATGACACCCATTTTTTCTTTAGTCGGCCTTCGCAATCCCCACCAAAAGAAGTCCGCCAGCAAACTATTAATCTGTGATAAAACTTTCCTTGGTACACACATGGTACTAAGAATATAAATAGGAATCGAGCTAAGGACATGCTTAATCAAGATTAATCTGCCTCCTGGAGATAACAATTTTGCCTTCCATCTCTGAATACGAGCCTGAATCTTAGTAATTAGATCTTCAAAATATGAGATTTTAACTCGCCCTTGGAACACTGGCCCGCCCAAATATTTCAATGGAGCAACGTGAGATTGAAAACCTGTACAACTCTTCAAAGCCACAATGCGCTCCGCTGCTGCCTTGTCATCCAAAGTAAAAGAACTTTTACTCGCATTAATTTTCTGCCCCGAGGACGAACAATATCGTCGCAGGAACTCCATACATCCCATGACTGAAGACTTTCTGCCATTTAAAATATCAAAGTGTCATCTGCATACAGAAGGTGGGAAATAGGACTGCAATTCCTTGGAGTATAATAATACCCAATTTTGCCATTCTCAAAAGTTGTTTTCAATCCCCTACTCAACACTTCAGAGGCAATAATGAAAAGAAACGGGGAAAGAGGGTCTCCTTGCCTTAAACCCCTAGTGGATCTGAAAAAACCTTTGTAGGCTCCCTGGAGCAGAACCGAAAATCCACAAAAGGCGATACAGTTGGAGATGAGATGGCAGATTCTACCATTAAAGCCAAATTTTTTAAGAACTGTGAGCAAGAAGTTCCATTCCATTCTGTCATAGGCTTTCTCCATGTCAATTTTCAGCACCACATTGTCTCCAAAAACCTTCCTGTTAATGTCTCTAATCAATTCCTGCGCCAGGCCAATATTTTCACCAATGAACATGCCTTTGACAAAAGCCCCCTGCTCCTGAGAAATCAACCTTGGCATGATATCTACCAGCCTATTGCAAAGGATTTTACTGAAGATTTTATAGATCACATTGCATAGATTGATTGGGCGAAAATCAGAAAAGGAACCTGGATTCTCAATTTTAGGAATCAAAGCCATGAAATTCGCCGAAAAGGACGACGACATTGCCTCCCCTTCAAAAAATTGTATAGCTGCCTCCCAAATATCCATACTCAAAATCTCCCAACAAGACTGAAAGAAATCAGCAGTAAAGCCATCTGGTCCTTGCGCACTATTTTTGGGAATGTCGAAAACAACATCTCTCACTTCCGCCAAGGAAGGTCGTTTGACCAAGACCTCACATTGACCAGGTTCCACCAACTTCGGGATACAAGATAACAAATCCGTATCCACCAGACAATCACCTTGAGAAGACATCAGAGTAGCAAAAAACTCATTGGCTTTATTAAGAACTTCACCAGGTTCGGAAATAATTCTACCGCACGGTAAAGTAATCTGATTGATGGCTCGTCGCTTTTGTTTGGACTTGGTGGAAGCAAAAAAGTATTTAGTGCAGGCATCCCCCTCCTTGAACTCCTTTTCACCTGATTTTTGCATCCAGTAAAGCTCCTCCTGTTTGAGAGCTAATCTGTACTCTGCCTGACAACGATGTAGATTGCTACAAACATTGACATCCCAGTTAGCCGCAACATTTAGCCCATTAGTTCTTATAGATGCGAAACCCGACAAAAGAATTGTTTCCCACTGTTGCATTTCATCCTATAAAGCTCGGATTCTGCTAAACACATTACCAAAGACCGTCATGTTCCACTATATAAGAGCTCGTCGGGTCATTTTGAGTTTGGCATCCACCCTGTCAATAGGTCTCATGGAACCCATGTCGGTCGACCACTTGTCCTTAATAAGATCAAAAAAGTCGGGGTGAGTCGTCCACATATTTAAGAAACGAAAGGGGGCGAAACCAATTTTTGATTGTGTTGGCATGGAGGTCAACAGCGGAGAATGATCTGAAAAAGTTTTGCAAAGATGCTCCACTTTAGGACTACCCAAGACTGTCAACCAAGCTGAATTAACAAGAATCCTATCAAGTCTGGCCCAAATTCGCTCACTACCACGCCTGTTATTACACCAGGTGAGTCGAGGACCCGAAAATCCACAATCAATTAGACCACTGTTTTCAATACAGTCGAAAAAATGTGACATGCTCGCCAGGGACGGCTCCACTCCCCCCACCTTTTCGCCCGAATGCAAATATGTATTAAAATCACAGCCGGACATCCATGGAGTATCATGATTTGCAACAAAATTTACCATATTTAACCAGAGATCCCTTCGTTCATCCACAGAGAATTTAGCATAAACAAAATAAATTAAAAAAATTCTTGAAGCAGAGTCCGTTACCTGACAATGGATGATCTGAGCCGACATATCCACCACCGAAAGGACAAGAGAGGTATCCCAAAGAAGCCAAATCTTGCAACCAAAAGATTCATTCGAGACAAATCCACAAGCTTGAGTTTGTTTCCAATCTCCATGTGTCTATTAACATCAATCATAGGATCCGCAATCATAAGTATTCAGACTTTATGTTCCACAACCATATTTTTCAACCTCCTTCTCGTGGATTGGTTACCAACCCCACGAGCATTCCAAAAAAGTAGATTTTCTATCATCTTAAACTCGGGTGGAAAGCTTACCCTTCTTAGTCTTACGACGGTTGCCCGTAGGTACCGCCAAGTCGACTGGTTTCCTAAGATTCTCATCGGACTGAGCCCCTAAAGCTAAATCTTTGATAGCTTGTGTTTCCGGCCCTAACTCCGAATCTGACGCCGCCGCATCACTATCTTCTGTGGCACTGTCAAGGGAATTAGTATTCATTTTTTTTCTGTTTTCGCAAAGCATGGTTCTCCTTCATCAATCGAACAGCGACATCATACAGAATCCCCCCATCTTGTTTGTTCCCAGCTGCCCTGGGGACCGGTAAATTACCAATGGCCACGGGATAAAGTCGTGAAGCCTGAACATCCATCACTGTCTCCTGATCAGTTCTCACCCCTGTGATCTATGGGAATGCAAGCCGCATTGTTTGCGACGCAGCAGGTAAGACTCCAATTGCGAGGGAAGCAGGCTTGGAAATCAATCCACCTGCTGTGATGCAGGTAGCTGGCTGGAATGCTACCTCCTTGGCCCCTGTTTCGGTGCAGAGCACGGCCTGGGGCACGCATCCTGTATCGGCGCAGAGCAAGGCCTGGGGCACATCCCCTGTGTTGGGGCCATGCTCCTGCTGGGGACGTGGACTGGCGAGGGACGTAGTCTGGCTGGGGGCGTGTTCAGACTGATGTCGTGGGCTGGCTGGGGCCGAGGTATGGCGGTAACCTTGGACTGACTAGAGCCGTGGTCTGGCTAGAGGCGTGCGCTGGCTAGGGCGATCCCACTACAATGTCCCCTGTTTTGATGCAGGGTCTGGGTTGTGGAGTAATTAGCGCTGGTTGGGTTGCTTGCTGCAAAACTGAGACAGAATGCTCCACTTGAGTGCCGCATGAATGGGTACTTGCCGCACCTTGCGGCGCTGCCACTTGGTGAAGCGGAGAGATGTTGTTAACATTGTGTTCATCAACGCGATGACTTTCCGCCCCTGAATTAACTCCATTTGTGCAATCTCCGATATTGTATACCTCGCCTCTAGAAGGCATGCTTCCGTAGAATCTGAAACCATCTCGGCACGTTCATGTACCAACTTCTCGCCCTCCTCTGCATCCACATTTTCTGTAAGTGACTCAAATTTGTTTGACAACACCACCTGAACCAAATTCGTGGCCACCGGCCTCTTCTCCCCAACGTCCTCATTGATCTCTTCACCCTGGCTATTCTTCGCTCCACTCGGACCCACTGTGGGGTTTGGAATTGTAGTTTTTTTAATTACAGGTACATATTGTTGCTTTAAAATGTTGGTGTCAACCTTTGGCTTGGCCGCCTTCTCCGTTTTTCCTAGATCTGAGACTCTTCCACCGCCCTTAAGACTTAGTTTTTTCCTACAAAACTCCTCTTGGTGGCCTATCAAAGAACAAAAAATCACAGTATTTGAAGCCAGGATATTCTATCTTCTGCCAGAACCCCCTGTTATTGGCCCTGTCAATCCAAACTCTAGTAGGTAATTTCTCCGCCAAAGTCATCTCCACGCAAACACGGGCAAATCCCGGGCGCGATAGGCAACGAGTATGATCATCCATTCGCAAAAAGCCACCAAAGGAGTTCACAATTGCTTTTAAAATAGGTGGATGAAATAAATGCAGAGGTAAGTTAGGCAACTCTACCCATAAAGGCACCGAGATAGGGTCCTCCTTCAAACTGAACCCATCATGCCAGCGGAAGGCTTTGAACCGCACTCCACGAATCAAAAAAGAGTCTCTCAACAGTACTTTCTTTGCTTCCACCTCAAATTGGAGTCGGACTAACACGTGTCGTTGATTGAGCCTAAAATTCCCCAAGTTCTGTGGATCAAATCACGGATATCTGCCAAGGTGGGTCGGTAAGTAGAGAATTTTAGAACAATGACATGTTTTTCCATAAAAGCTTCTCCACGAGTTTCATCCGTTGCCGTAATTCCGATTGTTGGTGCCCCTTCTTTACGAAAACGAGTTCCTTCGACCGGAGTTTCCACCATGTCGTCCACCAAAATTTCCCCAAAATCTGGGCGAAAAAAGGCTTTGTAGATCCGTCGACTGGTTCCCCATGCCCAGGTCCCGTGGGGAGAATGGCGGCAGCGGGTGCTGACATCTCATCCAAAGAACAGCGTGGAACACTGATCTGTGTGTCAGTTCTGTTTGTCGGCCTGGATCGTATCTACGTCTGGATCGTAACGGCGGCGATGTCGTAACGGCGGCTGTGTCGTATCGGCGGCTGTGGTACCGGCGGCTGTGTCGTAACAGACTAATCCGTGCAGTCAACGCCCAGGCAAGATCCAGCGCACACAAACAGTGCATGTATCGGGCCAGTCAGCCAGGGGGCGGCAGTACCGGAACGGCGTGTCGGCGTCTCTAGGCGGTGCACAAATCTGGGCGGCCTGACGCCGGCCAAAAGCGGCAGAGATTCTAGGGTTTGCCAAGACAACTGTAAAGCAATGGCCAGGATTGATTCCCTGGGCCTTGGGACGTCTAGGATTGAAAGAGCCGCAATTTGGAAAAAGTTCCCAAAACGCCCCTCAAAATCGCCTCTCTCTCACTTTTCACGTCTCTCTTCTAACCCATGTGACTTGTCACTAAATATAAAATGTTACAATATTGAGTTCCCAGCTATCACAGCCTGACATTTGAGCTATTGCAAATACAACCAAAACAATATCTACAATAATCGATGGCATAATAACAATGAGATTCTTCATTTACTCAAGTCCAAGACAAACTGTCATTAGCTCGATCGCTTGCGAATCAACTGAGCATGTAATGAAAATTAGGTGATTTGTTGCCTAAATATCCATTCCTTTTCTTTCTTGCTTGTTTTGTGAATGTATCTGCCGCCAAGGTAAGCTTAAAATTCAAGAGAAAAAGAGTTGCAATTGAGATAACAATCAGAAAAAGGGTTTCATTTCAAACTGTACTCACCATAAGCCAAACGAGATGATATTGACTGAATAAGAGCCAGAAACTCCAACACTGAAGAGTTGTGTCATCCACGTTTACAACAAGGACCATTTCTAGAGAAATCATAAGACAGGTGAGATATTGAGAGATTAACACCTAAAAACATGGTGGTGCCGATAGGAAATATCTCCCAAATGTAGTGGGCTATCGGCATGAAACCTAGTGGTGGCATTGAGAGGAAATATCAACCAAATATAGTAAGCGTAACAGAGGAACATGGTCTATGACTTCAACTAAGATGGAAAGTATACTGAAATTATTTACATGGTTCAGTCCAATATACTAATATACCACATAACTCATGCATTTAAATGTTAAACTACACTATCATGATGAAGTCCAGGTACGTACTGCATTATCATGATTGCTTCTCAAGATGCTAATTTCAAAAGTAAGGACTTCACTGCTGCGAATAAAGAGTAGGAGAAAACATTAATTCTCATGTTGATATTAC
The DNA here is from genome assembly GCA_963556465.1 of Berberis vulgaris. Classification (NCBI taxonomy): domain Eukaryota; kingdom Viridiplantae; phylum Streptophyta; class Magnoliopsida; order Ranunculales; family Berberidaceae; genus Berberis; species Berberis vulgaris. The sequence continues at coordinate 55,915,155 of OY747131.1, forward strand.
TTGTACAGAGATTAAAATAATTACTTAAAAAAAGGTAGGCTAAGAAGGAACAAATGAAGTGTCACCGTTCGACCTTCAAAGTAAAACCTCACAAATCTAAAATATAAGGCCTCCACTACAAGATCTAACCTCTATAACAATTTAATCTTTCATAGTAAACACTGATTTCAAGATTTCAAACATTTCTACTGAGTATTCTTTATCATGCACATACTCTACAGACTTGGCAATTTATCAAACCACAATCTCACTTTTACTTCAGTATGAGAACTTGAGACAAACGAAAATGAATTCAAATCCCATTAGAAAATGTTGCATAGGACTCGAGAGGGTTAATGCATGAAATTCAATTCAATTCAATCAGACTTCCTACCCACTACGACACCCCATTCAAAAGATAATTAACTACAAGAACAATGAGAGTAACAGTATATAGCATAGTCATTTTAGAATTTAGAAGGTATAGTAGAATTAAGAAGTTTCACATATCACCTAATGCGTACCTCCCTAAAACGATTGATTGAGAACCATCCAAGGTTAAACATTTTGCACACAATAGAAGACATACATAAGAGACTGTAAGATGATATTGTTTTAAGGAAGATATATTCATATTTTCTATGCAGCATTTGATACCAGTATTAACTCACCACTTTTAGGCTTCTCTATTGGAGTTTTAAATACACTAAGCCAGGCTCTTCAGCAGGTCTGTCAACCTATTTCTTTTCCTTGCAACTTCTTGACATGAAACATAGAACTAGTAATACACTTATAATAACTATCAAGAGCCCTGCAACTGCAATCATGATGACCCTTTTAGATTATCCTTTTCTGGCAGAACTTGATCCCGTCTGTGCAGATGGTTCATTTGCCTGCTCCCATTGTGCTATTCTGGGAGTTGGAGCACTAAATATTGGTGTTTGTGGAAGTGGAGGAGATGGAAGAACAGTAGTGTTGAATGGGTTTACGTCCTTTCTGCATTATAGCTAGATCCAACATTTACTTAATACATACAGCAAATGCCCAACATGAAAAACTGCTCACAAATTTAAAAGTACGCTTCTCCTACTATTATATTTATCATCGCAGAGCTAGCTTAAATTTCATGCCATACCCATCTGAACCTGTTAAGATACCAATCTTTGATAATAAAAATCAATAAAATAAAATGTACAGAAAAGCTGCAAAAAAGTATGGTTTATCCTCATCCGCACGCATCTTTTATCAAACGCTAATTCACTAACCACTGAATAGTTTTCCAAGGTAACCATAACATACTTAGATTGGTGCGCCATGTATTATAGTCCTTTAAAGGAGAGGAGGTTCTAGTACTTAAAAATTAAAAAATTCTCCTGTATCTTAAAAAAAAATATTTTTTTTTTTTTATTTACCAACTGATTAGATATATTTTCAGTGGCTCCGTGATCATTAAACTACATGACATGTGCTTCCATCAGGAATAACTATTTAATTAGCTGCAGGATTGCTTACAAGAACATAGAGTTCCTACTATTTTGAAACACAAGGGAGACATCCATGGTGCTATGTTTGTCTCAATTCTTTAGACATGTCAATTTTGCGACTCACCTAAAGTTTGGAATTCTCAGCAACTTGTCCGGTATTGGTCCAGAAAAGATGTTATTCTTGAAAAATACTATATCCAGTTAGAACTCAAAACAGTAAGGTATCCTAAGAAAACGAATGACCAAGTAAAATTCAATGATACTTAGAAATTTGTCAAAGGAAGATCTTGTAAAACATTGAGGGTCCCAGATAGTTGATTGTTCTGCAGGTGCGTGATAAAAAAAAATGAAGTATGATAAATCATAAATCCATTGAAATGTGAAAGATCATGTAGTAAGGAACCTGTAAGATAAATTACTCACAAGGTAGTCATATACAGTGTTTTAAAAAGCGTTAGGTGGTGGGCAAGCGGCGAGTAGGTGCCTAGTGCTTAGAGGCCTAGGTGGGCACTTAGGCGGTTTTAGGTTTTGTATTATAACTTTAATAACTTACAAAAGTTAAGCATAATGTCTTATCAATTACATCCAATTTAATGTCAAGATACATATGCAAAATTTAAAAACATAAAAAATTAACAATCATGAACAAAGTTTATTAAAACTCAAATGACTGAAGTTGGTCATGATGGATACTTTGTACAAAGTTGAATTTGTGGACAAATATCTAAACCTACTCTTTTATTTTTTTTCAAATTGCATGAATGACATCAGTCATGTTTGATAAAATCTACAATACTAAAATTGATACTGGCAGATCCTTTGAGAATTCCATTAAGTAATCATCATTTGCTACATTCAGATGTATACTGAATAAAAAAATAATTAAATTGTTTCTTTCCAAAATAAGGGGAAAGAAAAATAAAACAAGAACACGATCAACCTTATTCAAAAAAAAAAAAAAAACCGCCCAGACCCGACCCAGAACCCGCCTAGGCACCTACCCAATTTTTCGCCTAGCCCAGCCATTAATCTGGGCGTTTCTCTAACGCCTAGGTCGTTTTTTAGAACATTGGTCATATATGACAAGCACGCCATAGAGGTAGGCAATTGCCCACTCAAATTGTTACCAGATACATCCCTGCAAACATCCCGCAAGATTTCTTCAGAACTTGAATCAAACGAAAAACGGGAATTTTCAAAAGTCAAGAGGAAAGTTACAAATTCACTAAACTAGAAAGTGCCTGAAACGAGTCTGGTATTTCTCCAGTTAAATGATTGTTGCTCAACGGCCCTAAGGGAACCAATAGTAAGAGCATAAATCAATATGTCGAACTTAGTAGTCCTCAAAAACTCTTCAATCAAGATCAATAGAGCCAATTGCAAAACTTACATGTCTGTCAACCGAGATAGTGAGGATATAGAACTAGGGATGCTTCTAATGAACTGGTTCGATGAAAGCAAACTGCCAAAGGTACACATGAATCCCATGTTTCATGTAAAGTGGTGCATTAAGTAGGATATGGTGGAGTGTACTCGAGACAAGGAAAGACAAACTTGATCAAAGTTCAATACATACAAGCTCCCTAAAACCAATGGTTGAGAACCTTCCAAGGTTAAATAAAAACTTTGCACACAGTAGAAGACATGAGAGACTATAAAATGATATGGTTATGCACACACATAAAAACCATTAGAGTAGGTGTTAACTAACATCTGACACTATCTCACTTAAAACAATTTTCAAGTGTCTCTCAGCTTTAAGCGGCTAGCAAACCCATTGCAACATGTCAATAAGTCTGAATGAGCATGAAAGTGCCACCTCCGAGCATTAAACAGTAATGTTCACCATTGTGCTCATAGTTATGTGGTCAGAACGACAAGGGTTTATTGATCCTCGGAACAAAAGGTGGATAAAGTTATCCACCATCTATAGAGTAGGGTTGAATAAAAAACTTCAGATTGGTTTAGAATCGGTTTGAGGTCGGTTCGGTTTCAAATTTTTGGAAACCGATATGCCAACTCGGTTTTCATTTTTAAGTAATTTTACTAACAAAACTGAACCGTCTGATGCCTAGCAAATTATTATTAGGTTCTTGCTAAATAACACCACCAACTTCACTGAAGAACACCACCAACACCTTTTTTTTCTGAATCTACTGAAGGATGACACCACTATATATAAATTTTTTTTCTTTTCTTCCAATTCCATTGATGAACCTCCTTCCACTCGCACGAACACTCCTCCTCTCCCACCCCCTTCTCCTCCCAATCTCATCGGAAAACTAACAGCCAACCATCGTCTTCATCCTCCCTTTCCCTCTCTTACTCGTCTTCATCCTCTTTCTCCCCTATCTACTTCTTCATTTTCTCTCTAGTGTAAAAAAAACCTCTTCCTCCTTGTTTAATTTTCCACTAGTTGTCTTCCACTCCAAGCTCGTCGGACGACCCCAACACCGACGTCTCTCCCTCTCTTCTATGTTTTCGTCATCAGTCTCTCTCTTCATCTTCATTTGTTAAGGTTTTGGTGAAATTTGTATCTAGAAATGATGAGTTTAGTGAAAATGATGTTGGTGGGCTTCAAGATGATAATGTTGCAGTTGAGAGTCAGCATTGCACTTCATTTATAGGTGTGAACGAAGAATATGAACATTTTAAAACCGGAGAATGAACCACTCTACTCAAGGTAACTCTCAACTTGATATGAGCTTGCATTGATATTTTTTGTTGTTGTCATTATTGTAATATCATGTTTAATTTGTTTTTTGGTTTATTTGAAGCAACATTATTATTTTTAGCGCAACAAGAGGAGAAATTCTCTGTAGCAGTCTCTTCTTTTTGTGAGGATACGTTCGTGGAGGTGTAACTCCCACAACGACTCTTTTTCTATATAACGTTTCTCCCCTTAAAGGAGAACTTTATCATGCTTGGATTTGGGCCTCTGGATATGATTTATTCTAACGACCATGTTTCGGCTTTCATGACTGAATTTGTATTCTTTAGACTTTATAAATTGGCCTGGTCTCAGGATACTTGATCCTCGTGATAGACGATTTCTGCCAATGTGTAGCTGCGATGACAGTATTATTTGATGTATCATCAGCTACTCCCTCTTTAGTTAGTGGGCATGCTGAGGAGGCCACTAACTCGGTAACAGTTGGACTTTCGACTTCATCATTGCCTCGCATTTAATGCTGTTTGAAGTTTAGGGTGGGTTGGTATCTCAATCTCTTGTTCGTCCGTTCGTTTTCGCGTGTATTTTGGGATTTTCTACATTTATCGTATTTCGCACGTCAACCTATGAGCAGTCTCTTCATTGCTAGTCTCTAGAAAAGGGGCGTGATAGATTTGTTTATCTTTTTACGCTGCCTTATTTTGGGATTAGGGCTTGTTTGCCTTTCTGCTTTATTTTTTTTGCTCTTTTTTCTTTCGCGATGTCTAATAGTGATATACTAGACGGCGAGGCGCTTACCGTTTGTGAAGCCTACTTCTCGCCCAATAAGGCTTATCGGGCAACGTTGGACAATATTCGCACTACACCACAAATGCTTATTCATAGCGTTTCAAAAATGCTATTATAGGATATCATAGAGTTTTAGTAAATGTTGTCTCTGCCAGAGCTATAATAGGTATTGGGTTATTTATAGCGATTTAGAAACGCTATTGTAAGTAGACCATTTATAGCGTTTTTAAAGCGCTATTGTTTAGCTTGTAATAGCGTTTTAAAAATGCTATGGTTAAACCTATAATAACGTATAAAAAGTATTATTGTTTAGCTTGTGACAGCCCTTAAGAAACGCTATTGTATAGTTACCAATAGCGTTTCTAAAATGCTATTGTATTCCCTCATGTAGGATTTAACAAATGTTATTGCATTAGTTTCTATAGCGTTTCTCAAATCTCTTTTTTTCTATAGCACTCATCAAGTGCTATCAAATGATTTTTTATAACACTGATTTCTTTAACCATAGAAGATAATATTGCAATATCTATCTTTGGAGATGTACGACACATTTTTTTTAGTTGTAAGTTCTTGTAAAATTAATTTAACACTGAAAAATCCAAACAATGGCAATATCTATCTTTGGAGATGTACGACAAATAATATGTAAACTCTTATAACATTGTACCAATTCAACATTAAAATACAGTTCCCACTGCAGATTACACAAAACTAACCCCTAAAATCCTGTCCCTGGCAGCTACCTTTAAACTCAGATTACACAACCTGAAATCCTATCCCTAGCAGCTACCTTTAATCAGTCCCTTCCCCGCAAAACTAACCCCTAAATTAACTTTCTTTCCCATGCAAACAACACAAAACCGTACTGAAACAAAACAGCAGACTGCTGAAACATTCTCTGAGGCTTTGTTTTCATTATCAACACCTTCAACCTCACTTTGCAATAAAACCTATAAAGCTGCCAAGAACATAACATAACATCCACAGCAACTACACAGTGACCATCGCAGCAACACAAAGCAGCCACACCACAACATATCAGCAACATCACCGCGCCAATGCAAAACAGCAGCAGCACCGCACCTCAGCAATTCAGCAGCAACCAACCATTTTCTTCACTTTTCTATGCATTCAGCGTACACAGCAGCCACAAACAACAGCAAAAGATGTTAGACACAAAAAAATGGGGTTACTCCAACAATCCCCAATATCAAAGCCCACCCTGTGAATGTCCAAGACCAATTACTTCCCATGACTTCAAACATCGTCTTCTATGATTCAACTCAACATTTTGAAATGACACAATCAAATAACTTAAATTTAATCAACTATAAATCAAAGACGGAAGATGCAAACATGCATTGGGGCATCTTATTTCTGAGAGAACAAAATGAGAAACACTTAAAGGAAAAGAACACGCAAGTAAGAAACATGAATGTACCTAAAAACAACATGCGTGCAACTTGCATAGACTTCCCTGGCACCCTCTTGATGTAGCAAGGCTACACCTTTTGAAATGGTCCCTGGAAACACCCAAATGAATGACAAATAAACTTTTATCTTGATCTTCCTCACACAGGAAGAAAAGTGTACCATTGAAGTGTTATAGATGACCAGACCATCAATCTGAGTTTTGTGAATGTTCTGACACAGAGCATCTCTGAAAGATGCCAAAGGCTGACTAAAGAATCAGCTCTCCCAACAGCAAAATATCTGCAACAGTAGGAAAAGGTAGAAACACAAGTTAAACTATTGAACTAAATTGCTTTAGTTCTATATTCTAGCCTACCATTAACTAAATCTGGTAATATATAAACAGCCCCGACACAAGAAAATCACAAGGCTACTTATAAGTTTCAGCAAATACCAACTAACTCTAAAATTTCAAAAAAATCGTCAGTGAAAAGTAAAAATTCAGAAGGAAGACGAATGGTCTATTATGTTCCAATATCATAAATTGGTAATCATATTTGATGTTTTCTACTAGAAGTTAACAGTGAGACAGGTCACATAAAACTACCTTCCAAGTGGATCAATTGCAATGCAATAGCAACCTGCTGTATGAGCCAAAAGAGTGTGAAGCGCTTTAAGAGATGGGTACGCTAGTACCTCAACTGTGCCTAGCAAATTATGACAAACAGTAAGAGAATCAGAAATTATGCCAAAACGCCCGCCTGATTTTACATGGCGTTTTTACATTTCAAAGTCATTAAAACTTGACTTTTTATAGCAAAATTGTAAAAATGCTATTAGTAAATGCTATCAAATATCAATCATGATGTGTGGTATGCAATCCTACAAAATGTGATGAACAAACTGATGGTATCCAAAAATATGATGAATATTTTTAATTAGACACCATACATACATCTACATAGGAGAGAAACCCCATTCAAGCATTCAAGGTTAAAACACTTTTTCATTTTTTCAAGTGAAAATTTGTCAAATTATGGCCTTGCATCCAAATGGCCATACACATTAAAAATCGAAACAATTTACCCTGTTACCTGTGCCAATATGAAGTAGAAATACAGCAGAAATTCACACATCAGGTTCTTTTTGAAATGCTGATCAATAATTTTATTTTATTTTTTGCAAAGTTATTATGTTTAAAATGAGTAAATTTGGCAGATTCCTACATAAATTTGGCAAAAGAGAACCTAAACCCTGCAGTTTGAATCAAATTAAGCATGCATGAGCAAGGAGCCATTAGTGTCAATGATACAGTATGACGCGATAATCAAACTCGTCTAGTCCAAGACAATGGCTAATCTAGCTAAACGAATATGGTACCGGCATCTGGGACAATATCAGTTAACTTCACAATTTTTTATTTGTAAGCCATCAATAGAAGATGGAATTGAAAAGGACATACCCAAGGTGCCCATGCCAACCCATGCAGCAGTGCCTGCAAGGGACAACAGATTTTCAACTTGTAATCTAGACGGCTTTAGATCTATGCCAAACGGTATGATGGAAAAAGTTTTCGCGCAACTTACATAAACGATTGTGCAAGTACTTCCATGCACAATATAACTTTCTCCCCCACGATAGGATTGATAAGTGGAAGCACCAAAATCTAGCACAAAACAGGTGTTCAAAACTTTTCAGATGGTATGCAAGGATCTCAAGAATGAAATAACTAAACAAGACACTGGAACAATTAAAAATCGTTTATATAGACAATGTTTTTAACTCGATGAAGATGAGACAGCAGGGACAGAATAGTACCTGAGAGAAAACAGAACCCACTCCCACCACCATTAGAATTTATGAAAATTGGTTCTTGTCGAAACCAAAAGATGATTTCAGGTAGTATTGCAATACGAGCAAAACATCATTCAAAACTATTCAGCAAGGGGCAGGTGACTGCATATTTTGGAGTTTAGACGTCTCTCTCTACGATGACAGCAACTACAGCATACATTTAGGTAAAAGTAAAAGGAAAACTATCCTTATTCCATTGAAACAAGAGTGATAAGTCTCACCATGAAATGAAACTTAATAGAAGAAGAAAAAAAAATCAATAAGACTGTAAAACTAAAAAGAGGAGCAATGTGTTGATTAGACATTTCCTTGCTGCTTAAAACAAAATAATTACCAGTAGCACACTGCTGATGCCTGACATACCCAACTCATAGAAAAAGGAGACATAGGCAATGCGCTTAAGTGTTTCACTGCATTGCAAAATGAAATTCTTTAGCCATACATATGCATAATCAACTAAAAAAAAATTCACTACACTAATAAACAAGAAACAAAAAAGACTCGAGCATTGTCAAGTTATCTATTAACAGATTTACAAAGCATACTAGATTGCATGTATAGTCAGAAATTTATCTTACCTCATCACCATCTCGCATGAGGAATCACACCAGTGTTGGTGCAGTATAAAATATTGTCACTTGGTACTTATCTATAATGTCCCAACAACGTTTAGGATCTGGATAGTTTGGTGCCTGCAAGTAGCCACTGTTATGTTATTACAAAGAAATGGAATCAGATCTAGAAATTGAAGCAATGTTTCTTTTTCAGAGTAGTAACAGAATGCGATCGAAATGACCAATAGCAGGGTCATCACAGTTTGTCAGCTCAGATTTGAACTTAATATGGTTATCTTTCCTAAACTCCTAGTATTATCTCCTAGATTTGAACTTAATATGGTAATCTTTCCAAACTCTCGAGAAGGTAGGCCAAACTACAAAAACATGGTTAGTTGTAAATATTTGCCTAATACTTGTGTCGATATACAACTATAACATACGAAATTTAGGAAATTTTCGTTGTACCCTTTAGTTGTTCCAAGGATAATGTTCATTCTAATTTCCCATGTGAGAGGGCTGACATGGCCTACATCACCATGGAGCCATTGGTCAAGATTATCGTTGTCTACATACTCATACACAAGCATTCTGATAATTAACACCTGATGAAAGAGTAAAAATGTTGAAATTTAACCACACCCTCAAACCGAAAGTATAAAATCAAGATGAGTAAACCTCCTAACTTATACAAAGAACAATTATTGACAGAAAAATGAATTGAAGTGATATTTGTAAGCTTCAATTGCTTCAACTTCTATGTCTAACACGTCCAATTGCTGAATTGAAGTGATACCTGTAAGCTCCAAATGAATTGGAGTGATACATGTAAGCTCCAAAATCATTATATTAAAATAATATTTTTGGAAACTTTATAGGTTCAATGTTCATGATAGTTAAGTCCAAGAATAAGTGGAAATCAGACTCGTCATATTACTGTGTAAATCCAACCTCAGCTGGAACTCTGGCCTAGTTTAAAGTAAAAATTCAGTCATTTTGAGCTGGTTCAAAGGCACACTTTCAAATATGCATTTCTTCGTTGCTTCCAAAAATTTTGATAATATTTAGGAATCGCAAGTGCTTAAACTAATAAAATGTGATTCTCCACTAGAGTCATTATATGGTCACTTCAATAAATAATCAAAATATGATTCAGAATCGGTTGTGTTTGTATTTCCACGTACTTCATGACACACAACACACTAAACCACATGTTATCTCCTTCGTCTGAAGTGAATTTTTAATAAGGATTTTCACGATTATCTCTATCATTCATTAACTGTTGAGATTTACACACTCTAGTCTAGTTAACAAAATTAATTCTCTAATACAAGAGACGATGAGATTAAAATTCAATAGCTGAAAATAAGACAGATGGAGGCTGAGGAATGTATAATATTACCCTGCAGCTTCATGACCAAGTGTTCGAGGATATGCTCTTTGGCTTTCGGTCTGTGAAAACAAAAGCAGATAGTGACTTAATATTCGGTGAATAAAATCTAAATAAAAATTGACTACAGTCAAGAGCAGTCAACTTCATGTCATATAAAGTTGAGACAAGCCAGGCAATAGAATAGAACACATAGATGGTTCAAATCACAAAATAAATAGTAAGTTAGAAGAAAAAAAATCAAATATTGTGGAAGTCAAAACTTAAGGTGAATTATAAGTAAAAGAGATTAAATTCCAAATTTAAAGGAATTTTGGAGCTTAGAATTGAAATGGAGGAGGATGGATCAAAGTTTTGGTTGCATATTATTTTAAGCTATCCACTAAAAAATATTTGAAAAAACAAATAATCTCATTAACTAGTACATTTTGAAGATGCAAGTGGGGAAGTAGATGGAAAATTCTGGTATCTGTAGTTGTTGATTTATTGAGGTAAAGTTTTGGATCGACAAACATGAATTGTGTTTTTTTCTGGTCTTACCTCTCCTTTCCATGCACTTAGATCTGTATGACAGATAGAAGTGTAGAGAACTTTAACTCTGACTTCCATCTTTTGTGGAGGATGTACTAGTATTTCTTCAATGACCAATGGTTTCTCAAGACCCCAAGCCACAACAGCTGAACCATTTACAGAAAAATAAAAAAATATGATTGATTAATTGCTAAATTTATTAGATAATGCATGTTATTTGTAACCAAAACAAAGGTAATAAAACATGTGGTGGTGTACATCACTACTCGTAATCAATGATTGAGCTACCTCCTTTAATTTGCTTTAGTAGTAGCTACTAGCTAGAAGGAAAAAAGAGAACAATGATTTCTACCTTTGCAAGTGATGATTTCCCCTTGAGTAATGCTTGGACTGAAAAAGAAGAAGTCATTGGAGAAAATCTACATTGATGAGTTCTAGTTCAAAATGTAAATGAACAGGACAGTGCCCCAAAAATACATTAAGAGCTCTCTTCCTACATCACATTACCAATATAAATTGCCGCAAAAAGACATGCCTAAGCCTAGTCCTCAATCCAAAAAAATGCAAAACCACAATTACAGAGAACTTTGACCTTCTTTGGAAGTGCATGAGAACACCATTGTGACACTTGACCTCCTCTTCTTCACTGTTGCAAAACAAATTCAGAACATAATCAGAGAGGACGAGCTCTCATACAACAAGAATAATCAAGTTCCTAACTTGCTAAAGTGGTGCGGTCATGATTGGATACAAACCTAAATACTCTAAAAGGAAGAAATGTGTGCAAAGGAAAAAAGTATACACCAAATAAGACCAATAATTCAAAGTTTACATGTTCTATTGAATATCAATTTCCATTGTGAAAATGTGTACAATACATCATTATCAAACAACACAGTAACCAAGAAACATTTTATCAATCAAATGCACCCAATCACCCCATTGTTAGATTAACAAGCAAATTAACCCATTTTGAGGACTCGTGGCTTTCTAAATTCAATCTAAAAGGATTACATATATATATACATATATTCAATTTATATGACCCCAAACATTACCTTTGATTTTTGAACTCTATAGCTTGAAAGTGGATAAGGAAGTCTAAAACTCTGAAACTATGCACACATTCTTGTGGATTAGCCTATAACTCCCTTGGTTAAGTTAATGAACCCCAAGACGGGAATAAGAATGAATAAGTTGTGGTGTACATGCTAATGAAATGCCCAACTCAAAATGAGGTGAAATTTAGTTCGCACCACACTCAAGATATGGAATGATTGATTCTCTTTGCCATTCAAGATATGGAAACAATACAAATGCAAATACAGTAATAATCAGATTGATAAAGACATACTCTGTCTATTAATAAAATCACATTATTCAAAACTAATCAAAACAAATTTACCAACACACTCTGACTGTAAAAAAATAGGCAAAACATAGTTATGTATCACCCATCTCATCAATTTCAACATAAAATCCCCAAAATTTCATACAATCCAATTACTTTAATTAATACTATGTTAAGCTCAGCTAGAGATCCAAACCAAACATAACCCTTTCTTCTAAACCTAACAACATGCAATTCAAAACGTTGAACTCATCAATTAACCTAATTTCCATCTCATACAAGGCATCAATTCAAGAAAGAACAAATCAAACAAAAGCCATAACAAAGAACAAATGAGAAGTCTAAAATCGAAATCTCACCTAAAGAAGAGAAATGTATCTACAAATAAGAGGATCTAAGGGAAGAAATCTCTTCTCAGTTCCTGAAATGTGAAAAATAACAACGTTAGGGCTTTTGGTTTCAGTCCACCGTAGATGAATAAGCAAAATGAAGACAAGGCATGCTAGATCTGAGACTTACAAGACAAATTTTATCCTTCAAAGCCTTAAATCTACCATTCCAGAACTTCAAAAACTGATACAAATAAAAAAAATAGAATTTGCGGTGAAAGCAAAGCAAAGCAAGAGAGAGTAAGTTGAGTGAATGACCATGAAAGCAAAGTTGAAGCTGAAGCTGGAGAGCAGAGCGGAGCGGAGAGGGAGACAACAACGCCGAGAAGTAGACCAGGCGGTGAGTAGAGCGAGAGCAGTGAAGGAGAGCGGATCGGAGAGGGAGAGTGAGACCAGAGCGAGAGAGGTGAGCAGAGCTTCCTTCCTTATTTTCTTTCTTTTCGATCGAGAGGTAAATTTGGCACTTTATGAAATTGTAACTCCCGCTCATTTGATAGCATTTTAGCAATGTCAAGAGATCAGAAATGGGACAAACCTTGGGCTTTCCATAGCACCAAGTAAAAAGATGTTATTGTCATATGCTATTAATGGGTAGTTGTGGTGTAGTGTCGTTTCAATTATGGCCTGCAATCTGACCTCGATATCGTGGTTGGGCTGTTGGTGACCAAAAACATTTGTTTCCTCCATTCTCCCGCCTGTTTGGTAATCTCAACGATGATATTAAGGGTTGGTCAAAGTTATGGTTTTACGCTTCTGTCAGTTTTGGTTACTTCAGATTGCATGGTCATCAGATTCTTCGATCATTCCAAGTTTTTGACAAACGTAAGGACCTACAACTCACTATGGAAGAGCAGATGATCAGTGACCATTTCTTAAGGCTTCCTATGATTCCCTTAGAAATGTTTCTTTCTGGGGATATAGTGATGCATAGGGGTTTATATACTATGAACGAGGAGAAACATGCTCTGCTTACTAAATCTCAATCTGAGGAGATCGCTGCTCGTGCTGCTCCTACTGGTGTTAGTGATGCTAGCATTGATGGGGAAGTGAGATCAGGCAAACGTATTATGGATCTTGATGTTCCTATTAGCATCGGTGTTGCTGGCCCGACTTCTAAGAAGAGGAAAATTTTGAGGCCCGCCATTCTGTTAAAGCAATTGATGATAAGTCTCGGCCATGTTCTGGGGAAGAAATGACTTTCCACTCGTGGTGTCACTTGGGTTGCTTCTCGGCTGGGTTTTCTGATAAAAAGGTTGTGAGGGAAGATTGCTTATCCCTCGAGGAGATTACTTTGGCGATGGAGAGGAGTAAGAAGGAAATTGTTCATCCGTTGGACAATAATGAAAGGAGGCTCTTTTCTACCAATGGTGCACCCGACGTTGTTGGATATCCTAATGATGATCCTTGAGTTATTGATGATAAAATGCTTCAGCTAGCGGTGGAACAGTCTAAGGAAGTTGGTGATCATGGTCAGGATTTCGAGGTTCTTCTCCCTCGATCATCTTCCATTCCTGTCAATGAGGCAGCGAGGTTCTCAATTTCTTCTCCCGCTCGTCTGGATCCTCCTGCCCCTATTATCGCTACTACTCATTCTGCTCCTAGGGCGACCACTTCGCAGCGAGAAGGCAAGAGTGGTTTTTTTTGTCGTCACCGTTGTTCCACTTGTTATTCCCGTCGTTAGAGGTGGTTCCTCTGCGCTTCCGAATCCTTGCGTCCTTCACTCATGAATTATTTGGAAGGAGCCTAACCCGTAGAACATCTGTATCAAGTCGGATGGGAAGTTGTATTGGTTTACCTAGCTTGACGTGCAAGATGGTGGGCGTAGGTTGGTTAATGTATGGCATAGGCAAGTGGTAGAAGGGCTTTCGATGCCTGAGCTGGATCCCAGTATTCATCTTGACCATGGTCTTGAGCAGATAATGGATGGGTGAATCACTTCACTTATGCTGGGTGATGGGGTCGGAATACAGGACAGGTCCTTGCCAAGTGGCTGCTATTGATAGGAAGTTGGCAGCGCCATTGTTGGTATTTTCTCACGTTCGTTGCCAACTCGATGTGTGGAAGGCGTAGTGCGCGGAGCTAGAGAGGGCAGTTGGGGCTGGTCTGGCCTATTTAAGGAAGCAGAAGTTGTGCGAGCTGTCTATTGCAGAGTTTGATACTTCAACGGTCAATTTGGACGGAGCTCGTGCGTGATTGGATGAGTTGGAGAAAAAGTTGTCTGTTGAGAAAATCGACCATGATGAGGCTCTACGATCTATCATTGAGCAGTCAGTCAGCCGTAGGATTGTTGAAGAGCGGGTGGAAGAGTTGATGATTGCGCTCGATGGAGTTAAGTTGGATATCTCCCCCATGTTGATCGTTGCTGTAAGGCAACTGGTTTCATCTAATAATGAGCTCGTTGCAACAACAGATAAGCTAAAAGTTGTGGAAATGGAAGATTGGAATAGAGTTTTTGATGGACGAGTTAAGCTTCTCGAGTAAATTGAGGGGTTTGGTGCTGATTTATCCGAGTATCGTCACTTGGTTGATCGAGTCTTCGAGGATTCAAAGGTTGAAGAATGTACCTCAGATCTCCCAAGTAACCCCACAGAGGAAGAACCAATAGCTCTTCCTCCTCCTGATTAGGCTCCATCGCTTGTTTTTGCCGTTGAAAATGGAATTTTGTCTTCTTCTGCCACTGTCATTATAGTCTCTCTTCCATCAGACGCTCTTGCTGCTTCTACTGTTCTTTTTTCAAATGTTATATCTTCTTCTTTAGATGTAAGAGAGTGATTTGACAATATTGTATTGCCTTTTATTTAATTTCCACTTCGCATGCTTTCTCTTTTGAGGTCGTGATTTGTCTTGGGTCATTTGTTGTGGCTCATTGTATATGATGTTTGTTTTCCTCATTGAGTCATTTGTAGTAAGCACTGGCGTTTTAGGTTTATCAGTGTTTCTAAATTTTGCGCTTGTTTGTCGACTATCTGAAGTTTTTCTTTCTTTGTTCTTGTCAACCGAGTCATTTTCCCATCCAGATATTCAAGTGCTCACATGCCAAGGTGTTTTGAAGCAATTTTGGGTGGTGTGAGTGAATTGATGGCCTTTTTAGATTGGTCCGTCGTGGTTGTCAAAGTAAGTCGTACTTTGTATCTCCAGTTTTCGCTTCTTGGTCTGATATTCTGATCGCCAGTGGGCGTTTATGGTTGTGTTTTAACTCATGTCTCCAAATTTCTTGATCCGATGTATAGGGTTGAATAAGTTGAGTCGTTCGTCGTTGCCTCATTAGTTGGTATGAAGTTTTTCCGAGTAAGTCGACTTGTTCATTTTTTCTTCGCAAACTGACTTGTTAGTCGACTTGAAGCTTTTTGGACTAAGTTGACTTATTCGTCCCAACTTTTGCTTCATTGGTTTCGACATCTTAGGCGACTCGAAGTGTATTTTGGCAACTCGTCTTTTTCGTCCCGACTTTTACATTGTTGGTTAATCAGACCAGAAGTTTTGGTCTGACGTATCAATCTACTCAAAGTTTATTTGAATATGTTGACTTTTTTGTCCTTACTTTTACTTCGTTCGTCTAACGTATCGGTTGACTCGAAGTTTATTTGAGGAAGTTGACTTTTTCGTCCTAACTTTTACTTCGTTGGTTTGACTAACTAGTCGACTCAAAATTTATTTGAGTAAGTTAATTGGTTCATCCCAACTTTTACTTCGTTGGTTTGACATACTAGTCGATAAAAAGTTTGTTTGAATAAGTTGACTGGTTTGTCCCAACTTTTACTTCGTTGGTTCAATATACTAGTCAATCCAAAAAATATTTGAATAAGTTGACTGGTTCGTCCCAACTTTTACTTCATTCATCTGACGTATCGGTCGACTTGAAGTTTATTTGAGTAAGTTGACTTTTTCGTCCTAACTTTGACTTTGTTCGTTCGACATACTAGTCAACTCGAAGTTTGTTTGAGTAAGTTGACTTTTTCGTCCTAACATTTACTTGATGGTTGATCAAACAAGAAGTTTTTTGTCTGACTTATTCGTCCTGACATTTTGTTTTAGGCTTGACATGCCAACTACTTTTTATTGTCTGGCTTTGATGCCACAATCTTGGCGTAAGATGGTGAGTTTTAAACTTGGAGTTTTATTGATAACACTATTTCTAGTGTTTAACAATCTTTAGTAGTATTAGTCATTCCCCTCTCATAAAGTCATATTGTGGAGTATGCATTGTATCTTTCTGACTATTGCTTGATTCATTCTACCTTGAGTACTCTTAGCATTTTTGTTGTAACTTCTTCCTCCATGGTTCTCTATAGTTTTGTTGTTTGTGTATGGTTGTCGTGAGGTAGCTAATAAACTCGGGATGCTCCTTGATCAAGTTGTTGGGTGTGTTTTCTTTTGGCAAGCTGGTTTGGATGGGCAGAATAGAATGTACCCAAATTGTCCAATCATGCTCACATCAGTACCTATTGCTAAGGTTTTGTTCGTCGGTTCGTAAAATTTGTTCGCGTTGTATTCGTTGTCAGTAATGTGGGAGTCATTATTGGCCTTGTCGTGGATAAAGGTCAAGCTTGTAAGCTTCTTGGATCTTGTCTGTTGTGTGGCTCTCATTTGAATTGTCATTTTTCTCTGCATTCCCCATTTGAGTTGTCGTGTCAATTTACCTTGTCTTGTTCGACAACGTTGGTGCTTTTAATTCTATATAGATCAGCTCGAGTAGGAAATGTTATTGATGGGCTTGACTGGCCACTTTCTCTGGCTACGCAGTGTAAGGCGTATATCAATTTTCTGGGTTGTTCCGTTGATCCTGTAGTGGTTTTCGCCTTCCTCTTCCCTTTGGGTTGTTTATCCAATAAATCGACAAATTCGTCGAGTCGTCCTCTTTGAATCCGGTGCTCAACTTCATCTTTCAGGTTGTAGCAGTCTTTAGTGTCATGCCCGTGATCCTTGTGGAAAGAGAAGTATTTGCTCTGGTCTCGCCCCTCGGAGTCTCCTTTCATCTTGAGTGACCAGTTGACATCTTCTCATTTCGTCATGTGTTTCAGTATGTTTGTTCGGCTGGTCTTCAAGGGCATAAATGGTTTGTACGTCCTTTTTGTCACACTTGTCACTCGCTCATGTCTAGGCCTTGTCGAATGAGGCTTTCCGGGTTCTTGCTGGTTGAATTTAGGCCTACTGTTAGTTTAGTGTTTTTTTTACTGAACGTTTTCCTCCTAGGGTTCTGTTTTTTCTTTCTTCCCTCATTTCTCGCCTCTTCGAATGGGTTTCCTTTTCAGATTCGTTCATCTTCCTGGCGGCTATCATTTCCTCTAGAATGATGTGTTTTTGAGCCGTCTTCAATAGAATCACCATGTTTTTTTGAGGGGTTCTAGGTTTAAAGCATCGAAAAAGGGTCATCTTTTCAGTCTGGCGATGAAAGTAGCGGTGGTCATGTCGTCACTGCAGCCATCGATCATCATTAACTCATTAGTGAAATGAGTAACATACTCCCTTATTGTCTCCTCAGGCTTATATTTGATGTGGAGCAAGTAATGTGGCCCCTTCCTCATCTGTTGACTGCCGATGAACATTGTATGAATGCGGTAGTGCTTGGAATGAGTCTATCGATCTTGGTGGCAGGATGTCGAGACTTGTCAGGAACATTCTGCATAGGATGGATTTTGTGCTTTCTTATAACGACATCATGTGGTGAAAGTGTCGTAAGTGGTCGGTTGGATCGGTAGTACAATCGTAAGCTTCAAACTTTGGTGGAGTGAACTTTTTCAGTATAGAAGTCACCATGAGGGCATCGGAGAATGGTGGTCTAGCTAGTTCATACAGTATATTAGGGTCCATGATTCTGATCTTGGATGAGATTTCAGCAGGTTCTCACTGCTCTATGGTGTCCCCTCCTTAAGTGGTTCACTGCTTTTGAGATTTACCTGTTCAGGTTCTGCAGGAACTCTATTGGTCGGGTTTTGCTGGGGCGATGCTTGGGTGGGGTTGGCAGACTAAGCATGCTCCTGGGTGACATTTTCCATGGCTTTGATCATACGTTCCACTGGGACCATGAGTAAGTCTACACGGGGGGGTCCATGGTGGTTCCTCCAGATGCCTGGGATGTTTGAGCCACCTAGTGTTGCAGCTCTCTGTTGTCAGGCATGGTCGTCCCGACGTTATTCGCTGGATCTGTGTCGTGCGCTACTAGTAGCACAATTTATCCGGTGGAAGGATTGTCTTGATTGTTGTCGGGTTAAGGGTCTGTAGAATGTGCCATTTTATTCTGAGGGCTCTTGCAGTCGTTGACCGAAACTTAGAGAATTTTGTCGCTATGGATTCTCTCTTTGAAAGGAAACTTGTCATTTCTCACAGATGACGCCAAACTGATGCGTCCAAAATTCAATCTCCAATAAGTAAAACTTGCAAAAACAAATATTAGATTGTCAAAGACCACCTTTTTGGTGGTTGAAGGCACTCCGATGTTTAAGTCAAAAACTCGGTTGAAGATGGACATAAAACTTGACAGAACTCAGTTAAAATTGCATACATTTGTCGAATGTTCCCTTTACCTTTATTATGGTCCTAGTTAATTCCTTGCGTGACTTAATCATGTGAGGTGCAATGAAAGGTGACATTTTCTATAACAGTCTCCTCATTTATGAGGATACGTCCGTGGAAGCGTAACTCCCCTCCACGACTATTTTTCTAATGTAACATTCCTCCTCCTTGAGGGAGAACTTTATCGAGCCTGAATTTGGGCCTCTGACTATAATTTATTCTAACGGGCCATGTTTGGGCTTTCGTGACTAAATTCATTTTCTTTGAGCTTTATAAATTAGACAGGTCTCGGATACTTGATCCTCGTTATAGCCAATCTTTGCTATGTGTGTGATTACGATGACTGTATTATTTGATGTATCATCACATATTGTAACCAATGTCAACTTTTTGTAGTCTTGACTTGTATCATTTTTATTATTAAATATAATCAAATTATATTTTATATTTCATGAAGATTTGTATTGGACCATTGGTTTAGCATTTTATAGATGAATAGTTGTAGAGATGTTTTATATCATGGTAATGGTTAAAAGTTAAGTTATATTAACTTAAATACCAGCAAAAAATTCAGACTGCAAAATTGAACACCCAAGTTCAAAAAAAATTTGACAGCAAAAAAAGTAGACTGTTGTCAAAAAATTTCAGACTGCAAACGCACAAACCGCTACGAGTATGACACACATAATCGCAATAGCCGTTGCAAACCAAGTAAAACCACTCGCAAATTAAATTGTATTTGGTGCTTGAAAACCAATCGCCAGCAAACACAACGGATCATGCGAACAAAAATCTTACCATCGCGGTGGCTACTGCGATCAGGAGATTCAAGTTCGCATGAACCAATGCGACATGACAGATTTCACACTCTGTCCATTTGTTGGATTTTTTGAATTTGATTTTTTTTTTCAATTCCTATGGTTTTGATACATTATTGATATATTTGATTTATTGCAAAACCCCAATTTGAACCACCCAAACTTGAGAAGGTTAAAAGTGAGTTTTTCCAATAAATTAAATATGTCAATAGTGTATCAAGCTCATAGGAATTGAAAAAAAAAAAAAAGATTCAAATACAAAAAAATCAGAAAATTGGAACCATTTAATGCTGTGAATTGGAATTTTTCGCTTGGATTCCGCATAAGGGTCTCAAATAACCTGACAATACAAACATGAACTTATTAAATTACCTGAGATGATACATAAACTTAAATGACTAATTTTTACCTCTTCGGGAGACATGTCATCAAGATGCTCCCTAAGAGTTAAAATTTCTTCACTCACGACCCCACTGAGTTGGGGGCAATCCCACTTAACCATGGTGGGGAGATGATCCTTCCACGAGGTCTGTGCCGTACCCGAAAGCCTAAAGTGATCGTATATCAAATACTATAAATAATAAACATATCAATATATTAGTTCAACATCTAAAACACTAAAAAGATAAATAACTAAACAATTAACCCGAAAATTGTAACTCCAAAAGCGGCAGATATCCAAATATTTGTTTAATACCCGCTATACTAGCACAACCATGTTGGCGATACAAGAACGCCAAAGTACCAACTCCCCATGCGAACTTCCCAACATCATCCACCTTAATCGGAAACTTCAATATTCAGTGCGAACCTTGGTTCCAGTCTTATCAGCAAAGATAGTCATGCCCAGAAAAAATAACAAGTAACCCCGTGCAACTTGTGGTTTCTTTGAAGATAATCACTTGTGTTCACTTTCCCACAACAATGCTTCTTAATAAATTCATCTCCATGAAACTCATATTCTTCTCTAAATGCTTTTGTGGTGCACTCTTTTGAATCCCCAAACCATTCACCAAAAGTTGCACACACTCATCTACCTTCATTTGAGTTTTCTTCACCATAACCGACATACCAACAATTGACAAATGAGTGATACAATAGACATCATCGATGGTGATAGTCATTTTTCCAAAAGGGAGGTGAAAAGTGTTGGTCTCAGGTTTCCAACGCTCGATGAAAAAATAAATTGTCACCCTATCGATATGATCCTTACAATGGTCTATCAACAGTCGGAGACCACTCTTATAGACCATTGAAATTACTTCATTCGGCTCGTCAATCAACCTCCAAACTATAAAAGTCTTGTACTGATGCTAACATCGCAACTCACCTCGTTCCTACACAATAAGAAAAAATAGTAAATGTCCAAATAATGTAAAAACAATAAGTACTACATGTTTTTAGAAACTTGAAAATATCTCCTTACCAGCCCAAATGGACTGAGAAACATGGTCATCATAATCCTCTAATATAGATGCATCTTTGGGACCACCAGGATAAGAAACTTTGTCAGGTTCTTGATCTTTATTGGGACCAAGTTCAACAGAAATAACTAGTGACTCTTGACCATCCGCATCCCCCTGACCCTCCACATCTCCTTGACCCTCCTCATCACCGTGACCCTCTTCATCCCCCTCACCCTTCTCCGCTTAATCAACCTCACGAACCACACTACGTTGACTTTGCCACAACAACAAGAGTGTCGCCGCTTCATCCGCCTCAACCAAATCATTTTCCATTTCATCTTCCCTCCTATTCATCTCCTCTATTTTCTCCTTCCGTTGTTGCATTTTTTTTTCTCTTCTATCTTTTCGCCTTTCTCAAAGATGTCGTCATTGGTCGTTGTTGAGCTGGATGATCCCCAACACCACCACCAAGACTACCACCACCACTAACACTACCACCAACACCACCACCAAACTCTAACAAAACATCTTTATTTTTCTTTGCCATACTAAGCATTTAAACTAATATAAAACAATTAAAACGAAACAAACATGAGGCATGGAAATTCTAATATGTCAGGAGGAAGGTAATAGGGAGCAAATGCATATGTTGTTTTTAAAATTTTCATTTCCCACTGTGTGGGCGTGCATTTTTACACTGCACTTTCACTTTTGTTACAATGTGATTCTAATATATTAGAATACTCAACTGTACAATTTTATACTTTGCAATTGTATGATTTATTTTGAATATTGTACTTGAATGAAATTTATTTCCATTGCTACAAATATTGTGATCTTTTATGATCATTTGTTGTGAATGTTGATTCTTTGGACATGTGTGGAGTTGGTTTGAACTTTCTGCTACAAATATGTGTTAATAGAGTAGGCAAACGGAAGTACCTAGCTCATTGGCATAGGTCTTGAAATAGGTTGAAGTTAGAAAGCATGGCATAGTAATTAGCAAGTGAAGTTCATGACTTCTATTTTTGCAAGTGGTAGATAATGGTGTCGTGTGATGAATTTGTACACTCTTGAAGTGACTAATGATAAAGTCTATGTTTTGTAACTCATTTAAGTGTGAACAATGGCACACACCTTTGATTTTTATGGTGTAAAAGTTTGTGATTAATTGATATTTATGGATTGACTAATTATGATATGATTTAGAAGGGGAAAATAGATAAATAGATGATCACTCGGTCAGTTCAGTTTTATGTCGGGTTTATTAACATTTTAGGCGGTTCTGTTTCGGCTTGATTTACATAAATTAATAGTGATTCCATTTCGGTTGAAATTTTTTGAAACCGATCAGTCGGTTGGAGTGTTAAAGACCAAAAACATATCAGAAGTCTCAAGTCTCTGTATTAAACTTTGTCTCAGCTCAAAAGCTTAAAAACACCACCATTAATCCAATACTAGATCCTCAGCTAGAGGCATTGAAGAAAAAGAATACCTCTTCAATCACTGAGATTTCAACATCTTCTTTCCCAGACAAAGAGTTATCCTTCTATTCTTCTCTCCACTTCGTGTTCTCTCAAAACAAAAACTAATCTATGTAACAGTTAGGTCCTAAAACATACTAAACCACCATATCAATGTCTACGTATTTGATGTTTGTAGTCGAAAATGTTGTCCAATCCGATTCACAAAATTATTCAGTAATCCACCTAACAGAACGGAACTAACACAGGACAATCCAGTAGTCTTAAAGAAATAATTTAATTGCTACAACTCGTTGGAAGGAATTTTAGTTTCAACAACAAATCAATTATGAACAAGAAAACCTAAGCTAGAAGAAATAAGAAAAAAAAAATACATTGAATTAGGGATGGGCACGAGACAGGATGAAACTCATCCTTATCCCATCCCGTTGTTCGAAATTGAGATGGGATCGACCTCATCATGACCTTATCCCATCTCAAACGGGTTCGGGATAAGACGGGATGAGCAATGTACTAAATAGTCCTCCAATGAAAAATAACAAAAAAATTTCATCTCACATTGCTCACACACCAATAATGCCAAATTTATGTACATATAACTTTAATCATAACAATATTAAATGTCATATAAAATTTGTGGATGGTTATCTTGCAATGGAATTAAGTTTGTCAAGTGAATGATGAGAAATGGAAAGGGATATGTCTTGCATTTATCAGCAAGAGTTGAAATATCATTCATACAAGATATAATTATGAGCAATATACTCTAACTACATAACTTATAATGCAAAACTAACCCAAACCATCATTTGCCTTTATTTTCCACAAGAATAATTGTTCTATAACCAATTAAAATGTGAAAAAACATAAATCATCATTGGTTCTATTTTATCTAAAATATCCAACTTGAAGTTTCTACCTACACAGAGAGTACCAGATTAAGCAAGTAAATTTTCAAACAATATATATTTTGATTTAATTTCAACATATCATAAACTTTTCTTTAGAAAAGTAGTTTGATTAAAAATAATAATAAATATTAAAAATAAATTTGGGACCGGACGGGACGGGATGGGCATGATTGAAAATCTCCATCCCGTTTTCATCCCACTATATATCGAGACGAGACAAGATCAGGATGAGTTTGATCAATCCCAAAAGGACTCGAAAAAATCGGGACAGGACGAGACGTGATCGCAGGATAGGATGCCCACCCCTATCTTGAATCGTCTGGAGAATCCAAGTTGGGGGACTTCAAGTTCCTTGAGCACCTCAATGTAAAGTGAAGACAGAAGAAGATCCAGATAAGGAAAATGTTCTTCATTGCAACAAGAGATTGAAAGATAGATTTTCTCCTTTGCATGGAGAAATCGCAAGAGTGGTAAAGAGTCTCGAATAGATCCAGTAAGAGATCAAGTGAGAACATCTTCTTCATATCCCTACATCGAGAGATTGAGAGAGAAATAGAGAGATTGAGAAGAAATGGAAAGATCGGGAGATAAATTTGAAAGTATGTGAGAGGTTTTAAAAAGATATGGAGAGGGATCAAGAGATAAATTTTGAGAGTTGTGAGAGGTTTTGTGAAATAAAGTGAAAGAGGCAATGAACTTAGGGCATACAGATGTTTAGCTCTCCAATTATTTCCTTATTTTTTAACCCACTGAATTTGCAACACGAAGATCGTGTAACAACCACTGTAGCGTATGGCAAGAGTTACAAAGTAAAAATGATTGACGTTACTAATCACATACTTTGGTGTAG
This sequence comes from Berberis vulgaris, assembly GCA_963556465.1. Taxonomy (NCBI): domain Eukaryota; kingdom Viridiplantae; phylum Streptophyta; class Magnoliopsida; order Ranunculales; family Berberidaceae; genus Berberis; species Berberis vulgaris. Next base: position 55,939,542 of record OY747131.1, read on the forward strand.
TGCACCTTCAATGCTCATGGAAGAACATATGAGAATGTTTCATATTACACAAGCTCAAAAAAGGAAGCCAAGATTTCCCTCTATGGCACTATGCACGTTTAAAGATAGCATAGTTCAAAGTTAAATTCTTACCTACTTGAACATGTCAAGTAGTTCGGAAAGGGATGATCCCTAGATCTGATTTTGTCCATGGATCAAATTATGCATGTTGATCATGCCTCAAGTGTGTTAGTTGACGATTTTTCGAACTCTAATTATCTACCTTAATGCATGATTATGTGCTATGCTACAACCATATATTAAAATGATCAAATAAAAAATAGGGATTTCTTTGCAAAGGAGCTAAGGCAAATAATTTAAAAAAGGCAAAAAAAAAAAAAAAAAAAAAAGGTCAACTTAAAGAAAATAATGATTGAAAATAAGAAACCAAATAGAATCCACATACGTATACTTTTTTATTTCTTTTTTCTTGTATGCCTAATGTCTTGATTATTTAGCTCTATGAACATTTGCGTGCACTCTTCCTTTCTTGATGGGTGACAAACATCAGGATGGTATTGAAGAGTGGTAGTTCTGTAAAGCCTTCTTATTTCGCTACAACTTACCTCCTTTCCATGATCGAGAGATTATAAAACTTGATATAAATAGTTTACTTTACTTATTAATGAATGATTATGTGCCATTGCTCTACCATATATTTATAAAAAAAATGAAAACTTAGAATTTCAAGTATTGAAAAGGTGCACGAATTTTTTTTTTAATAATAATGACAAAAAAAAAAAAAAAAAAAAAAGTAGATGACTAGTTGATAGTGATCTATCTTTTCAGGTATACTCAGTTTCTGCTGAAGAAAGAAGAAGTGAGCAATAAGAAACTGAACTACAAAACGTGCCACCCGATCCTCCAAGATAAGTAAATAAAAATAAATTTCCGGAGTGAAGTATAACATGGTATAGCTTAAGAGCTTACTTCTCTGTTTTACTTGTTTTATGACCTTATTTGTGTACTGACCGAAAGTCAGACCTTCTTCTCAATTCAGACAACTGTTCTTCCCACCTATCCCTTGAATTCGCTCGGACATATGTTTTCTCAGGTTTGTTCAACAACATACCCATCTCAGAATCATACTTCCTACGTGAAACCGGATTAGACAATATCTGGTATGCCTTGTTTAGCTCTACGAACATTGTGTGCTCTCTTCCTTCCTAGATGTGTGACAAACATCAGGATGGTACTGAATAAGAGCCATTGTTCTATAAGCCTTGTTTATTTGAACTGATCGAAGTCGCATCCTTTCCATGATCAAGAGAAAGAACTTGATATAAATCGCTCTTGTTTGCATTTTTTTTCTCTAACCAAATTAGTGGTTCACCAAACACAACTTCGTAAGAATTCTTAGAGATAAGAAAGTTATGTGTGATGGGTGTGTACATGTTTAGCTTAGAACCATTGAAACTTGATCCGAGGATGATATCCATGGTTTGATCAACTTTTGAACCATATGGAAGAATGGGTGTAAGCCACAATGCTTTCTTGGGTTTCTGCTATGTGTTTTGAAAATGAGTTCATTCTAATATAGAAAAAGTTGTGTGATAATGCCAAAATAAGAACAATATTTAATAATCACGTCGCGTTTTGATGCGGTAAATATCGAGGGCACTAAATTGCACTAGGTACTGAATTACTAGCTAGCTAGTATATGCTATCCAAAACTAGCAGAGTTTCAGTTGTCTAATACTATGTGGGAATTAATTTCAATATTTTTTGGCCGCCCAAGAAGGTAAGAAGAAGACTCAAACAAATGACCCTCCCTAAAAGTGCTAATATAATTATAAATTGTTCAAATCTAATAGAACTGTCTCATATATTTAATTAGGCCGTGTTTAGGACAGCCTAATTTCTCAGTACTGTACATGTCCTTAATTTAATGAAAAGTTGTAATATATATATATGAAGACATTTGGGACACCCTTAACCAGCCCGCCTTAAATTTCTTTAACTTGTTATTTCTTTAAATTTATGTTCATGTTGTCAAGGGCAAGAGATCCTATCCTAAGATTTGACATTACAACAATAGCTAGAAGTTGATGAGCTTCAAATGTTTAATAACAGTTGTTGGGGAAATAAGAACAACTCACCACTACAATATTGACAGTGCCATCGACCTTCTTCGCAGGCCTAATTTGTAGCTTCCAAGCCCAAGGAAGGCCAAAGAATCTCAACCATGAGAATCACACTGGTAACCATGCATTCATGATTTATTAACTATTGATTTTATCTTCATTTTGCAAATTGAAATTCAGCCATCTATTTAAATTTTTTTTTGCCTAATTATTGATGTGGTTGTCAATTTATCATTTGGTGGACAAATGGTGATTTTTTTTTTTAGTAATGATTGCATTGGTTAACCTTCTCAGTTATCTATATTTTCTCTATTAAAAGGGAAGAAAAATTAGAAAGATGGATAGATCCCATGACATGCATGTGATCTCCAATTGTACTGCACACCGCGGTACTTCGTATTGTTTCAAGGAGTATACAAAGGCTTATTTCAGACGTACAAGGGGTTTTAGGGGGTTGTCTATGGTCAGTTCAGGAATTCTTATTATGAAGTCTAAACCTGTTAGTATGTTTTTGTCATAAAAAGATCAAAATCAACCATTGTTAAATTAAAATTCATTATTCCTTATTTGAATAAACATCGACTCGGTACACAATTCAAACAAACATTCACACATTTTTTCTTCTTCTTTCTTACTTATCTTTTCTTTTGTGATAGTGCTAACAATTGTCTCTTACAATAAATTAATAAGTAGAACTTATAAACTCAAACAAATTGCAAAATAGCTCACGATATGAAAACTTAGATTTTTTAAACATAAATTTCTTTAAATTACAAAATTTACTTAGTGCTTATATCACTCATAGATCAGATATTGATTATTTTAAAAGGATAAGCCATTTTAAGTTCTTAACCATTTCAATGAAATATTAGTGATTGAATGGTCCTAAAATCTTCATATTTTTCTAGTGTGTGTGACGTGCACGGATTGAGATTCTTAAAGAAATATAAATATCTTAATTTTTACTATTCGGAATCGGGCTTGTTCCGGTCCGGTGAAACGAGACGAAACGTCCAGTGGAGGCAAAACCGGTTCGTCCAGGGCTTGTTTGAAATGAGACGAAAACCATATCATCCCGATTCAAAATGCTTAATTTCTTTCAGGTACAACCCAGGCTCATTAAAGCAGCAGACCTTACAAGTGTTACACTTTGGCCAAACATTTCAAAACCCAAATGTGCTCAAGCTTGGGCAAGAGTTTGTCTGGGGCTGGACTTAGCCCTTATCTAATTTGTGATGAAGATAAAGTTATGTACTTTGGGGTTGTGCAATTCACAAATTTGTGTGGTGGTGAGAGATGGGTGTCTGCCATGAATGTCTACCCCCTATAAACCATGAAAAAAAAAACTTTTCACATTTCAGACCAAATAAAGGTGTTGTAGAACGAACCTCAACCAGGAACCACAGTGGAACTCGGATTTGATCCACTCTTTTTTCCTTTACCGATGGCTAATGATATTATCATTAGAGCCTCTGATGCCCCAGACTATTAGATTTGGATCCCAGACAAACATGGGGAGTTTTCAGTCAAAAGCGCTACTAAAGTGTTTTCTAGCACCTTCACCTCAACCTCTGTTCCTTCCCTAATTACTCAGTCTTTTCATCACAATATCCTTAGAGATCTCTGGAGAATTCAGAGCCCTCCCATCGCTTTTTTCCTCTTATGGAAACTGACTTAGAACATTCTTACCACGAGATCTAACCTAGTTAGATTGCACACACCGGTTGAGGATCAATGCCCTTTTTGCAAGAACAATGTTGAGGATTTAGCTCATTTGTTCTTCATGTGCCCTATCATTCACCATCCTTGGATGGTCTCATCTATCCCTATTGACTGGTATGATGGTAGTTTGAACCCCCTCCCCACACCATCCCCACAATTTTCAATTTCATGTGGAATTCTACTAAAACTCGCCCTAAAAAAACAAAAACGAGTTACTATCCCAATTTGCGGTTTTTCTGAGTACCATTTGGCTTGCTAGGAATAGATGCATTTTCAACAATATCAAATTGTGTCCAAAAAAAATTATGGCTAACTTTCACCATACTTGGAAAGGATGGCACCAGACCTGGTTCTCAAACCAAGCCCACATAATTACCAATCTTTCATCCACCCACCAGGTCTTAGAAAATGCAGTCACTAATCCTGACCCTGTCATAACTTCTGAAACTATTATCCCCCTTTTTTGGTCCTCACACTGAGGAAGCTAATGCACGGATTAATTGCATCACCAATCAAATTCTGTCAGCCAGAACACATAGTCTCAATCATAGTATCCACCAAAACCAGCCTTTTCCATTCCTTCTTTACTCATATGCTATTATTGTTACTTAAGATGCCAGATCCTTACAGGGTGTCATTGGAGTCTTCGCGATTTTTTTGCAATGAGAAGTGCTGGCTAGAATGGCTAATCCAATTGAAGGCAGGGTTTTAGATAGCACGATGGCAGAATGCTATGCAACAGAAACAACTTTACTACTTATCCAAGCCAAGCAATGGAATACAGGTCTACTTCTAGGAGATTTAGGGACTCTTATCTCTATTCTCAAGGATGATCCTTCTCAGCCTCGAACTACAGCAAGATGGGTGTGGCGACTGTTGATTAGTAATATTAGACGCTTTCTTAACTCTCACTCTCAGTGGTTCTGTAATTATATTAATAGAGCTCTTAATATGGAAACTCATGACTTAGCCACTCAAGCCAGACTAAGGTATTGTAATAGTTATTATTAATGATAATTAAGTAACTTCAACAACAAAAAAGGTGTTGCGGAAGATTTACATTAATATGAGTGCTCAGGGTGGTGGGGATTTGTAAAGATGAGAACTCGTTGTTGGGTGTTTGAATAGGGATGGTGGACTGCGCCTGTGAGGCTATTGTGGTTCAGATCGATCACCTAGAGAAAATCCAGAGCTTGAATCTGGTTTGGGAGAGTTCCTATTAAGGAATTGTTGAGCACTGAGATCTCGATGAGTGACGAAGGTAAGGTGTAATGCCTAAGTGGACATTATCGCTGGAGTCCAAGAAAGTTGAAATTTGCAGGGAAGTCAAATTGGGGAAATCATCGGTCAGTTGGTTTCCTTGGAACTCTAGTCTTCTTAAGCTCATTAACCCATTGAAGCTTGGAGGGATTGGACTAGAGTTGGTTGTTGTCGAGATAGAGTTCTTCCAAGTTGGAGAAAGAGCCAATGGAAGTGGGTATATCTTCGAAAAAGGAATTTCTCAAGAGAACTAGGCGACGAAGGTGAGTGAGGTTGGAGAATGAGTTTGGGAGAGACCAAGGGAGGAAATTCTCTGAAAGATTACGAGATTCTAAGACAGGTAGGTTCCAGGAGGAGAGGGAAATGTATGTGATGGTAATCTCTTTGTGTCATTATTACGGCAATCGGGACGGTCTGGGATATATCGGGACTAAATTTGTGGAACTGGTTTTGTTCAGATTCCAAATAGTTCTGGACCAGGATGAAAATGGTAGAAATCGGTTGTGTAAGGTTTGAATGAGTCGAACCAGGATTCTTGCCCAGCCTTACAAATTTAAGCTAAATATGTAATACCCCAATTTAGAAACCAAAACCCATACCTAGAATGGCTTTATTTAGTCTTATAGATTGCTACTTGAGATCATGAATCCTACATCCAAGGAGTTACACCCAGAGTGAGAATTAAAAACTTAACTACGATATGGGATCCCATGTCCTCAAAGTATTTAACAAAATTTCCTCCCAACATCTTATAGCCTTTTGATTTATACATATCAAACATTGGATGGCTTAGATGCTAAAAACATGAAATTATTTTTTCTATAGGATGTATGTAATAAGATTTTGCAAACAGTAGCCCTGACTACAACCAGAGTCAGTCCCCACGTGGGTTCGTCCTTGCCTTTGTCACTGATGCTATTTGTGACTGCCGGTGAAGTTCTCAACAGAGGGCTCACGAGAGCAGGGATGGAGCCACATGGGGGTAAGTGGGGGCAAGTGGGCATCAACTGACTTCAATTTTTTTTTTTTTAATATGGCCATCCTTGTCGACGAATCCATCCTGCCCCACCCCTTCCTCTCTATTTGTTCTCATTTGCTTCCTCTATCTGTTTACTGCAACACCGACAATCGCCCCTTTTCACTTGACTTAGTTGTTTTTCCCACCATCGCCATCAACAATCAGCAACCACATCAACCTCTTTCCTTCTTTGAGGAAGAAGTTTAAAAAAAAATTGTATTTTCTCGATGAATTCGTATCTTGAGATCTAGTTTTATATTTTATTCATAGGATTTTTCTGGAGATACATGAAAATTTTGATCAATTAAATTTTTTCTCAAGATACATGTTTGTATCTCGAGGTTCATCTGTGGGTTATTATTTGAAGGACATTTTGGTAATCAATGTGAGAATTTTGACAATCAATGCACGTTGATTACTAGTCCTGGGGGGAGACTGTAATAGTGTTCAATGATAGGGTAACCTCTAATTAGCTATTTATAATAGGTGGCAAATCGCAATAACCCATTTTTTTGTCCACATCTAATTTTACATTTGAAATTAATTTTATATACCAATTTGATTTGTCTCCCATATATTTATCTTTTATGTACCTACAAAGTAGCTTGTTGGATTTATTTTCTTTCCCGTAAGTTAGATGGAGTTTTGTTTAGCAATTGATGTTTTGTATAGTTATTTATGTATTGTTCAAATTAATTTTTTTAAAGTAATTAATTACTATATTATCATTAATTAATTATGATTCATTACTCCGCCCCCCTTCAACATAAATCTTGGCTCCGTCACTGCACGAGAGCCTTCCACATAAAGCATATTGGTTACTTTTACTTTTACACAAAGAATTCATGAATGCAATTAGTCATTTTTTGTAGAGCAATTGTTGTGCTCCAGACATTGTGGTTGAAGAGAAGGATTTAACATGGTTTCAAGGTAAGTCATCCCTAATCATGTATTTAAGAGTGTCGATTTACCAGGGTCAATGTAACATTGTTTTCTTCGATGAACTAGCAAATGAAATTAAAAAACAGGCAGAAGGATGGAAAGCAAGATTACTCTTCCGAGGGAAGATAAGTCTTGATTCATCATGTGTTAAGGTCATTGTCAGTATACACTATATCTGCAACCTATACTATTCCAAGTACTCGGTCAGTTTCAAGGCATTTTAGCAAATTTTTTCTAGGGCAATCATGTAGCTAGGTTCAAAAGATATGGGTGGTTTGGTCTTAGTTTACCCTACTTGCGCAAAAGGGAGTACTCGTGGTCAAAAGCATTTATCAAGTGGCTAAAGCATTATGTCAAGGCTCTTTGGATCGAACATGGTAACTTCAAATTCTCTATTGACGGTTTATATACTTAGAAAATATTTGGTGGAAGGAACTCCCGTAATGATGTAGAAAGTTAAAACTGATACGACCGGTCGCCTTGTTTATAGGAGCTTCTTGAATTGCGTCGGGTTTTTTTTTTCAATTCACGATATGGAGAGTAGGATGGATAACAGTGGCTTCTTTGAAGAGAATCGGTGCACATGGGGTTTTTGAGAATGTTAATCCAACATGTGTGGATGACATTTGGTCTCGAATCAAACACGTGGTGAGGGAAGGATTAATTTGTGTTATTAGAAGCTCCAGACAAGCAGAACGCGAGACATATTACTTGGGGTGCACGAGCTAAATAGTCATGTATGGACCCCAAACAATGATGGAAAGTTCACTATTAGCTCAGCTATTGAAAATTTACGGAATCATGGTGACAAGGATGTGGTCTATCTGTGATTATGGCATCCTCTCCTTCCTACCAAATTTTCGATTTTTGTATGGAAAATCATCATAAGGGCACTTCCAATAAATGGAGAGGTTTGCACCATGAAATACCACTTCATTGAAGGAGATTTGGCTTCAAGAGTATGGCATCACTTCGAATTGGTTTTAGATATACATCTAAGGAAACCTAGTAGTATAACCTACTAAAAGTCCAGGCATGCTAACTTGGAGACTGTAATCTTTAAGTTATGAATGAAAGAAAGTTTGTTAAGTTGTATTTCACACTTGTACTTTCTAGAATTTAGTTGCTGAGTCTTTTCTGAATAGTGTAGTTTCGTTGGTTTTTAGACATGTAATATTCATAGGAGATCAAGGAATTATCACACTTCTAATTTTTTAGGCCATCTTAATCCGCTCTTGGTGGACTAGGATGTAGGTCGGACTAGAAGTTGTCGTCATCAGCCTTCACGAGCTGACTAAACTTAGGTCATGTTCGACCACCATTGCCTACGGTAGAACAATGGTCCATGGTAAGCCATCGTGGTCAGGCTCAATGAGCTCTGATTAGACTCCCATTTTTTAAGTCATCGTCATCTGCTCTTAGCAGACTAGGCGTTAGAGCAGACCAAAAAATGTCGTCATCAGGTTTTACGAGCTGACTAAACTTTTGTCAAGTAATGCCACCATTGTCTATGGTAGGATAATGATCACTGGCAAGCCATCGTGATTAGGCTCCATGAGCTCTGACTATACTCCAACTTTCTAAGCCATTGTCATCTGTTCTTGGCAGACTAGGCGTTAGAACAGAACAAAAATTGTCATCATCAGTCTTTATGAGCTAACTAAACTTTGGTCAAGTTCAGCCACCATTTTCTATGCTTGGACAATGATCCCTAGCTAGCCATCATGATCAAACTCCATGAGCTCTGACTAGACTCCCACCTTCTAAGCCATTGTCATCCGCTCTTGGCGGACTAGGTGTTAAAGTGGAGCAAAAGTTGTCGTCATCAGTCTTTACGAGCTGACTAAACTTTGGTCAAGTTCAGTCATCATTGTTTATGGTTGGACAATGATCCCTAACAAGCCATCGTGATCAAGCTCCATGAGCTCTGACTAGACTCCCACTTTCTAAGCCATCGTCATCCGCTCTTGGCGGATAAAGCGTTAGAGTGGACCAGAAGTTGTCATGATCAGTATTTACGAGCTGATTAAACTTTGGTCAAGTTTAGCCACCATTGTTTATGGTTGGACAATGATCCCTAGAAAGCCATCGTGATCGGGCTCCATGAGCTCTGACTAGACTCTCATTTCTAATCCATCGTCATCCGCTCTTGGCGGACTAGGCGTTAGAGCGAACCAGAAGTTCTCGTCATTAGTCTTTACGAACTGACTAAACATTGGTCAATTTAGATAAGTCTGACTTGGGCGTCCTGACTTATGTATCTCACTCGGTGTTCTAACATTGAGACAAGATCAGTGGATCTGATGTGTAAATCAGATTGTAATAAATTAAATGAATACCAAGCTAGATTTGATGAATAGCAGTAGAACTTAAAGCAAATACCTTGTATTGATAAAAAAAATTTTAGGTGTTATACATTCCATGGCCACTTAAGGCTTTCCCCGTTCATGTCTTCTAACCAATAGGTCCCTCACATGTTGACTTTATTCACTTTGTAGGGTCCTTCCCAATTTAGGTTTAGTTTGCTTGCACCTGATTCTTTAGTGTTTTGCTGGATTTTTCTGAGCATCCAGTTTCCCACTTTGAACTCTCGTGGATTGACTTTCTTATTGTAGTACTGAGCCATTTTTTGTTGTTAGGCTTGGTTGAAGCCTCATCTCTCGTTTCCTCGAGGAGGTCTAATTCGACGCGCAAGGCTTCATCATTGCCTTCCGACCTGAACTCCATTCTGAATGTCAGCATCCGATTGAAAATTTTGATTAAACAAATATTACTCTACATGCAAGTACAAGATCAGAATGTAGTGTTTAGCAAGTTGAGGTTGAACATCAGGGAAGTGGAGGAGACTAACTTAATTGGTTTAAATAAACTCTTAACTAATAACAAAATTTGATTTTTCGAAGAGACTAGATTGCAATTTTACTATTTTCTTTTGATTTAAGAAAATGGAATCATTACAAAACTAAAATAACCAAATCAATGAAATGGTAATACTAAGGTTTTGGATTCCGCCAATGAAATAAGCTCCAACACTAAACCATTTGCTAAAATTTCTTCACCAAACAAAAATATTACTCAAAATCGATGAGAACTCAACCCATGATTTCGGAAGATTTACAATGAAATATTTGTATTTACTTTACTCACAAGATAGTTCAATCTAATTCACTTGCAAAATTATTCAGTTGATCTAAACATAATTTGTCAAAGTGTTTAGCTAAGAACAAGTTATCAAAGAACATCCAACATGTAATTCATAACAAGCACTATAGTATAAATCAATGCACTTCTTGAAATGAAAAATGTGAATATAGATTTCATAAAAGAAACTCCATTAATTTAAACTGTCAAGAAACAGAATGAACAGAACTGAAGTTTATAACAATGAAATTCTAGCAACAATCTATTGAATGGAATCCATAACAATGGTTTCCTCCTCAACCTTAGTTGGAGGGTTTAGCTAGACATTAAATTCATATTCATTTCTTCCAAAATGTATAAAGACTTACGGGTCATGGAAAAGAGGTTAGACTATGTTTTCTTTCCTCCTCTCTGTAATACAGAAACGCAGCAAGCAGCCGCCGCTCCTTCACACTCTGATTCAGCCCTTCAAACAGCTTCAATTCAGCACTGCAACAGCCCTGAAAACCCCCTGATTTAGCCCCAAAACGAACCTGAAACAGCTCTGAAATCAGACCTGAAACGAACCCGAATCAGCCCTGAAAACTTCCTGATTCAGCACTGCAACAGCCCTGAAACATGCCCGAAACAGCCTTGAAAACCTCCTGATTCAACCCATAACGAACCTGAATCAACCCCTAAAACGAACCTGAAATCAGCCCTGAAATTCTCTTGTATCAGCCACCAACGAATCTGAAAACAGCCCTGAAACGAACCCGATTCAACCTAGAAAACCTCCTGATTCAGCCCAGAAACGAACCTGATTCAGCTCTGAAATTAGACCTGAAACGAACTTGAATCATCCCTCCCTAAACCTTCCTTTCCACCCTCATTCGCAGCCTCATTCTTCCTTTTTCTATCTTCAATTTGTGAGGACTTCTTGATAGAATCACGTGAGAGTTGGGAGTGGATATATTTGGTCATAATTGTGGTCAATGAAGAAAATATTGAAGGGTTGGAGTCTTGGTGTTATGAGCTAGGTCAGAGAGAAAAGAAATGAAGTTTGGTTTATGTGAAAGATATGGATGGGTTAGGGCTTGTTTGGTTTTATAAATTGACTTGATTTCCAACTCTTCAATGCTTGATATCCGCATTAATTCTGATGTTGGATGCTCCATATGTCCTACAACAAAAATTAAATGATTTGCATGGGACTAAATCAATAATGTGCACATTGTGATAATCTAGAGAAAATGTTCGTTATTTACTTAAAAATATGTTATTGGGCGCAAAATGATATTAATGTGCATATTAAATGATATGAAAATATGTGTATTAAAACACTTATCAGCATTTATAGCTCCACTGGGACCATTGCTTCATATCCGTAAGCTAGGGCAAAATATGTTTCCCCAGTTTGGTGGTCCGATATGCCTAGAGGATTCCTGGTAACTCCGAAACCCACCTGCCCTTGGCCGCGTCAAGTTTTCTTTTGAGTGCTTTCAAGATCGCCATGTTGGTACCTTTCGCCTGGCCATTGGCTTGGGGGTACCCTAGCGAGGAGAAGTGGTGGTTGATGCCAAGATTTTCGCATAGCTTTTCAACATTTCTGCCTTCAAACTGAGTTCCGGTATCACTAACTAGTGTCCTTGGAATGTCAAATCTGTAGACGATGAACGCCCATATGAAATTATCAATTTGATTTTGGTCTATCTTGGATATGGACTCCACTTCAACCCATTTGGTGAAGTAATCAACAGCGACAAGGAGGAACCTCTTTTTGACGGAGACGGGAAGAGGCCCGACAATATCCATTCCCCATTGCGCAAAAGGCCATGGGCTGGTCATTGGAGTCAAGGGATGAATGGGCATGTGCACATACAGCGCAAACCTCTGACATTTGTCGCATTTTTGGACTATGTCCTTGGCGTCTTTCTGTATCTTCGGCCAATAGTACCCTAAGGTTAGGGCTTTGTGTGCCAGAGTTCTCTCGCCTGGGTGGTTCCCACAGATGCCTTCTTGAATTTATCTAAGAACATAGTTCGCCTCTACGGGGGTCTAGCATCTGAGTAAGGGTCTCATGGCTGACCTTCTGTATAACTTGTCATTCAAAAGAGTTTACTAAGCTGCCTGTTTTTCAGCTTTCTGGTTTCTGCCTTCTTAGCTGGGAGGACTCCGTTCTTGACATACTCATGATGGGACTCATCCAGCTTGTCTCTACGTCTGTCTCGCAGGCGTTGATGGGCTTTTCTTCATCCAGACTCTATTTTTCTTGGAATTCGACGAGCCCGTCTGAAATCTCAGCCTAGCTGAGGCTTTTTGGCCAGTGTGTCAGCCTTCTCGTTGTCATCTTGGGGACATTATAGAAGCTTTAACCTTTTAAATCCGCTCATGGTGTTGATCACTTTTTCGCGGTATGCCAACATTTTGCGATCTTTGATGCTAAACTCCTCGTTGACCTCGTTGACTACCAGGCAAGAGTCGTTGTACACGGTCAGTTCATCTATTCCAATCATCTTGGCGAGCTTTAGGCCGAACAAGAGGGTCTCGTATTCAGCATTGTTGTTTGAGGCGGGGAAGCCGAACCTGACAGCTTTTTCCAGAGTCACCCCGCCTGGAGAGCAGAGAGTAGCTCCGGCTCCGCTTCCATTTACTGTGGATGACCCGTCACAGCGTAGGATCCACTCTCGGTCGTTTGACCTCTATTCCTGGTCGTCTGACTTTTGTTTCCCACCGTTGATAAGTTCGGCAATGAAGTCTACCAACGCTTGAGCTTTGATGGTTGTTATTGGGGCATAGTTGATATCAAACTTCCCTAGTTCAACTGACCATTTAACCATCCTACTTGATAATTCCAGCTTGTCCAATACCATGTGGAGTGAATGTTTGGTCAGGAGCGTTATAGAGTGGGCCTGGAAGTAGGGTCGCGGCTTCCTGGAATAGACAACCAATGCCAGAGCTAATTTCTTTAGGTTGGGTAGTTTGCCTCTGTTTCCACGAAGGTTTTGCTGGCGTAGTACACTAGTCTCAGTACTACTTTATCGTTTCGCACAAGAGCTTAACTAACAACATGCTTTGAGCATATAGATACAAGTAAAGTGTTTATCCTGGCACTGGTTTCGAAAGTAGTTTCGTACTTCTCATGTATGCTTTCAAGCTCTGGAAGACCCGCTTGCACTCTTCATCCCATTTGAAACCTTTGCTTCCTCTTAGAATTTTGAAAAAAGGGAGGCATTTGTTAGATGATTTGGAAATAAACCTATTGAGTGCTACGACCCTCCTAGTCAGGTTTTGATCTTCCTTAATAGTGGTCGGGGACTTCATATCGATAAGAGCCTAAATATGCTTCAGATCGGCTTCAATTCCTCTTCGATTCACTATATAACCTAGGAATTTACCTGACTCAACCCCAAAGGTGCATTTTTGTGGATTGAGCTTCATCTGATACATGCATAGCTAATTGAATGTTTCGGCAAGGTCGGTGATGTGATCTGGACTGCAAAGGATTTTGACCAGCATGTCTTCTATGTAGACCTCCATGGTCCTGCCAATTTGCTCCTTGAACATTCAGTTCACCAGTCGTTGATACGTTTCTCCCGCATTCTTGAAGCCAAACGACTTCACCCGATAGCAGTATATCCATCTTTCAATTATGAAAGAGGTTTTTTCTTGGTCCTAGGGTATATCTGTATCTGGTTATATCCGGAATAGCAATCTGATCAATGCGAGAAAGTGAAAAATGTAATTCGGACAAGCCTTTTTTAAGTCTGTGTAATCCACGCAGACTCTCCACTTCCCATTCTTTTTTTTACCAACACGATATTTGCCAACCATTTGGGTACCACGCCTCCTTGATCATATCAGCATTGAGTAACCTCGGTACCTCTTAGTTTATGATTTGGCTTCATTCGGGGGCCACAGGTCTCTTCTTCTGCCTGACTGTTTCCGTGCAGGGTCAACTTCCAGTCGGAGTGTGATTACGAAGGGATCAATCCCCACCATGTCTCCCATCGTCCAAGTGAATAGATCCTGATTATGCTGCAATAGCTTTATCAGTGTTAATCCTTTCTTCAAGCGAGAACCTATTTTGGGGCTGTCGAGGTAGACCATGACCGATTCCTCCTCCGACTAGCCAACATTAGGTCTTCCCCTCGGACTAACTGGAGTCTCATCATCTGAGCGAGGAGGCTTTTCTTCCTTTTCTAGCCTAGGCTCAGAGATGTTTGAGCCACGTGCCCGGACTGTGATTGCAAGCTGTCAAACTGCTTCAGTATTGCATTGTGGCAGTCTTTTGCTGACGGTTGGTCTCCTTGAATGGTGCCTACTGCATGATTGGTAGGGTATTTGATGCATTGGTGCAAAGTCAAAACTATCGCTTCCATCTGATGGAGCCAAGGCTATCCTAGGATGATGTCATAGGTGGATGGGGCATCAACCACCATGAACTCTTGGAATAGGATTTTTTTAAGTTGTGGTTGTCTCGCCACTACTATGAGTCCGATCTACTCGACAGGGAAGCACTTCTGCTCGATGAACCCTATCATGGAGTAACTGGTAGGCATCAAGTTCTCCTCTTTCAGCTGCATTTTGTGAAACATGTTGAGGAATAGAACATTCAAGGAGCCCTCGGTGTCTACCAAGGATATCTTGACTTCCCACTTCGTTATGAAAACCGAGATTACTAGGGTGTCATTATAAGAAGAGTGTACACCCTGGAGGTCCTTACCTTTGAAGGTCAGCGACGAGATCGGGTTCTGGACACGAGCGTGTTGCACTTGTCGACCTTCGTAGGTTGACTAAGTTCGCATCTCACGGAGCGTTCTTTTTCAGGACATGTTGGATTGCTCAGCTTTCAGCTTTTGAGCACACTCCGTGCAAGACATATACAATGTCCATCACCTTTTCTTCAATTTCTTTGACGGTTTCTTCTCTTTCCTTCGCCTGATCTTGTCTCTTATCTGGGCTCAGGAATTCTTTGAGTTTTTTCCTCTTGATCCAGTATTTAATATCGCTCCTGAGAATCTTGTAGTCTTCGGTGTCGTGGCCATTGTCCTTGAGAAAGAAGCAGTACTTGTCGTTGTCTCGTCGGGAGGGATCTCCATGGAGTCTGGCGGGCCACTTCACTTCCTCCAATTCTTAATGACATTTAAGACATCAGACAGACTGGAGTTGAAGAGAGTGTAGGATTCAGATCCATCGAAGTTGGAGGCTTTATCTTACCTCGTATGACCAGAGTTTGGTTTGACTCGAGGTGAAGGTTGTGATTGAGGTGTCGTTACTGCAACCATTGATCAAAGTCAACTCATCGTTGAAGCGAATGACGTATTCCTTCAACGTTTTGCTTGGTTTCTACTTGAGGATTAGCAGGTAATGCGGGTCCTTCCTGATTTGTTGGTTGCCGACAAAGTGGGTGATAAAAATTTTGGCCAGCGTCCGAAACGAGTTAATAGACTTCAGAGGGAGACTGTGGAACCAGGTCAACGTTGATTTCTTCAGGCTGGTGAGGAATGTCTGGCACATTACTGTTTCAAATCTTTCTTTTAGCGCCATCACGGTGGTAATAGCGTAAGTGGTCAAATTAGTTGTTGTCCCGTCATAAAACTCGAGCTTTGACGGGCTAAACTTTTTTGGTAGTGGCTCATTCATGATCCGATCCGTGAATGGAAGACGTTTAGGTTGTATAGAACGTCCTTATTGGTGGCCTTAAGTCGGAGGGGGTTTTGTGAAGCAGGTTTGGTTTTAGACGTTGGGTCTCCATAGACCGCTCCTCCGTTTTTGGTCCACTAAGAGCTGACGGGGAAATAGTGACTCTTCTTAAAGCACTCTCCAATGTCATCTGGGGATAGTGTTATTTTCCGCATGCATGTCTCCTTTCGCAGGTGGTGGGTTCTGTTGAGTGAGTATCTTCACCGCTTGCACGATTTGTTGTACTTGGGTTGTCAGTCGATCCAACCTGGGGTTGTTTTCCCCGTGGAGCCGGTACCGCCGGAGCTAGCAACGCTACGCCGGTTCGAGCGTTTGAGGGCTTGGCAATTTCCCCATTATTACGAGATCTCGTGGCTACCATCTTTCTAGGTTGTTATGAATGGGTGTTATCGTTGCTTTCTTAGGAACTTTGTCGTTCCCCACGGACGACGCTAAAGTCATGGTGTCAATTCATGTTCTCCTTGACCTTAACCTACACAAGGAACACAAGTGAACCAAATACCACCATTGTGGTGGTCGATGACACTTCGATGCTTAAGTTAAACAAGGCTTGGGAATTGTGTAATGTTGTAAATTGGGTTCTGTAGCGTACCTTTGTTCCTCAACCTTGTGCCCTATTTATCATGCGAGAGTCCTTGTTTGGCTATGCCTTTGGTGGCGTAGTTTAGGAAAAGAGATATGTTGAATGATCCTTTCCTTGTTGAGAGTCATCCAGGTAGGAGAGTTTCTATACACGACTTGTACTCTAATATCTGTTGGGAATTCTTCCCTTGCGAAGTGTTGTCCATACAGGATAGTTTCCATGCACAACTTATAATTTGGTATTTGCTTCCTAGTAGAAATCAATGTATTTTTGGTCTGCTTGTCTTAGGTCAAACTCCTAAATACTTGCCTTATTAGGTCTTATGTGTACTATGCTTGACCATATGACTTATAGGCTCAGTAGGACACCATTGAATGGGTCCAACCATGAACCTACCTTAGTGAGCATTATGTTATTCGGGCTTTGCCAGACTCGCTGTTCATTTTGACCCACTTTACTCTGTTGACAAAATCATCATGATACGTGTACGGTGCGTATTACTGGACAGATTGGTGTATTATCGTCATGGAAAAAAATCATCAAAAAATTGGGAAAATAAGATACAATTTTACCTTGAAGCAAGCTTGCTTCATCTCTCTGCAAAGATCCACGATTTTCTTGTGAAGCTCGGGTGAGTCGACAGAGTCAATAAGGGTGAGGAAACCACCGAATGTTAACGTGCACTTCTAGAAGGATGCGCACAGAGCTTCACAGTTGATGAGGAGGCTTCAACTCAAATTGTTGAAGAATACCTACCTAGGGGCTTTTGTGGTTAAGGTTCTGGCCCAATTAAGAGATTTCACATTTTGAACTGGGATGGCATAGCTCCGTCTCGATTCAAATCGGTCCGAAACAAACCGATTTTGTTGAAAAAAAATTTATTCTAGATCAGGACCGCGACAAGGCCAATCCCGAACCATTTCGGACCGTGCCTACCCCTAATATTTTCTGTCAATACAAGCGATTTTTAAGATTAGACCACAAGAATGATTTGTTTCAAATTTCTAAAGCAAAGCCCAAATTGCAAATGCTCTTTGAGAGTACATTTAAGATGTGGGCTTTATTTGATTAACCGTATTAAAGCCAAATAAGCTAAATTGCTAATCTGGTTTGGAGCTAAGGTTAATACTTAATACTTAACAGCGACACCAAATATGTAGGTTATTTTACTACTCGTAACATAACAAGGAAAAAATTTTGTTGAAATTGGAAATCTAAAAAAAAAAAAAAAAAAAACTTCCTCAAAATTGAAGTAAAATTTTGGGAATAGCTACTTGAGGAATGGACACTGAGAGTGTGTTTGGTTGTATAGAATCCTATGTTATGGGAATTCATGAGAGGACCCCTACATTTTAGGCTAATTTGAGGTATTACTCACATCCACCATTTGATTTTGTGATCAATGATGGGAATGGAAGTCCCATGAACATGAAAATCTCATTCCTTGATCCTCGAGGCATGTGATTCTCATGTTCATGGGACTTCCATTTTCATCACAAAATCAAATAATAGATGTGGAGTGATACCTCAAATAAGTCTAAAATATAGGAGTTTCCTCATAAATTTTCATAACATAGGATTCCATGCAACCAAACACACCCTCAAGTATAGGATGCAACATCTACCTCTGGACGGGGCAATTCTCAAGGACATTGACTGCTCCACTCATTCATGTTCCAGCTACTAAAATCTGATCCAACTGCGCACCAGATACAGAGATCTGAGATCAGATGCAGCTACCTACCTGTAGAGGGAATGACAATCTCATTGACATCGGTTGTTGTAGCCATCCCATTCCTATTCTAATTCTAACAACAAATTTGGAATCAATTATCTGACCTTTTACATGGTCCTCATTTACAAGTTCACCTAGGGGTGGGCATCCAATCCCGCGATCCCGATCCCGTCCCGTCCTGTCCCAATTTTTCCGGGTCTTAATGGGATTGAATAATTTCATCCCGATCCCGTCCCGTCCCGATCTAGAATGGGATGGGATGGGATGAAGATTTTCAATCCCGCCAATCCCGTCCCGTCCCGAGCTAATTTTTTTATATTTATTATTAATATTTTATTTATTTATTTATTTTTATTCATATAAACTTAAAGATGACTGACAAAAACTCATGGTGTTTGCATTTGAATCCTTTCTGGGATCTTCATCTTTTGATGTTCAAGATTGCATTTGAATTTCATTTATTTTATTTTGGGTTTTATAAATTATGTAATATCGATTTAGACTATATATGAGTGTCTTTTGAGGCTATCATTTCTGGGTTTATTTGAAGTTTCAAGGAGAAAATAGATGAAAACAAAAGCAAATTGAACTCTCCCAAACATCCCAACTAGATTAGCACTTGAGGGAGGTTTGCAATCAATCACGTGCTCGTTACGTATACAATGTTATAAGCAGTGTTCTAAAAATCGGTCTAGGCGGCCGCCTAGGCGCTAGAAGGTGGAAAACCGCCCAGATTAATGCCTGGGCGGTTCTGGGCAGTCTGGGCGGTCTGGGCTGGTCTAGGCGGGTCTGGGCGGGGTCTAGGCGGGCTAGGCGGGGTCTAGGCGGACTCTAGGCGGGGTCTAGGCGGTCTGGGAGATTTTTTATTTTTTATTTTTTATTTTTTATTTTTTATTTTTTATTTTTTATTTTTTATTTTTTATTTTTTATTTTTTATTTTTTATTTTTTATTTTTTATTTTTTATTTTTTAATAAGGTTGATTGTGTTCTTATTTTATTTTTCTTTCCTATTTTTTAGAAATAAACTATTTAATTGTTTTTTATTCAGTATATGTCTAAATGTAGCGAATGATGATTACTTAATGGAATTCTCAAAAGATCTGCCGGTACCAATTTTACTAATGTAGATTTTATCAAACATAATTGAGATTATACATGCAATTTGAAGAAAAATAAAAGAGTACACAAATTCAAATTTATATAAAGTACCCATCATGACCAACTTCAGTCATTTGAGTTTTAATAAATTTTGTTCACGATTGTTAATTTTTCATGTTTTAAATTTTGCATATGTATATTGACATTAAATTGGATGTAATTGATAAGGTATTATGCTTAACTTTTGTAAATTATTAAAGTTATAATACAAAACCTAAGACCGCCTAGGCACCGCCTAGACACCCGCCTAGGCCCCTGGGCGCTAGGCACCTGCTCGCCGCCCGCCCAGCGCCTAGCGATTTTTAGAACACTGGTTATAAGCATCTTGAGAGACATATTCAGACATGTCTTTTTTATCCATTATTAATTTGGTTTAAGACTAAAGCCTGCTAGGTAATATGCTACTCACCCTCGGGCAATAGGAGTTAACTTGTAGTGTCAGAGAACGTATATTCAAGAGCTGATCTGGTTTACGAGACCTTGGGTTTTCCATGGGGTCGCCTCTATATTGGTGGGTATTTCACTGCTTAGGTGTTATCCATAACTATTTCTAGATTCCTGCAATTTGCTTGTAGGTTTAAGAAATGTATTTTTCACGCTCTATATCTAATTATAAGAAAGTTATTTTTTCACGCTCTTATATGATGATAATCTTCGCAGCAGTCACAGGCAGCACGCTGATCCTGTCCCGAACTCGTTTGGGATGGGACGAGGTCGGGATGGGGTTTTTCCCATCCCATCCCGTCCCGATCCCGTATGAACGGGATGGGATAGGAATGGGTATATCTCGTCTCATCCCGTCCCGTGCCCACCCCTAAGTTCACCTGCTTCTCACTTACACTCCCAAAAATTTTGTAAGAATGAGGTCATGTCTCTGTCTCTCAATTACTAACAAGTTATCTCCTAGTTCTTAATCCCAAGCTCTAATCAATGATTTGAGATTCAGAGATTTCTTCTCTAATTAGTGGGTACAAGAAAGCAAATGATTACCTCGAACACAATGAAAGCAG
Source organism: Berberis vulgaris (assembly GCA_963556465.1). Classification (NCBI taxonomy): domain Eukaryota; kingdom Viridiplantae; phylum Streptophyta; class Magnoliopsida; order Ranunculales; family Berberidaceae; genus Berberis; species Berberis vulgaris. The sequence goes on from OY747131.1 coordinate 55,959,919, forward strand.
CATTTGACTAGAGGTTCATCCTTGCCAACATTTTCAAATTGTGAAACGGGTTCCAGAACCATGTTTTAAGAAAAATCCTCTCAAGTTATCATAAGATTTGGATACATTAAAAGTCATTACAAGTGTTTCTCTTGGGGAAAAATAAAGTAAACAACCGTAAAGAAATTTTATTAATGAAAGAATCAAGTAATATGGTTAAACAAATATTCAATATAAGTAAATAATCAATGTAAAATAAAGGACATCAAGATATACGTGAAAAACCCTTCAAGGTGAGTGGTAAAAAGCCACGGGATAAATCCAATCAATTCACTAATCAATAAAAGAAGTACAATATTTTTCTCAAGCCTTTTATCTAAGGCTTGAGGAATACAACGAGCAATAAAAGCGTTACCTCACAAGAGCTTCAAAGAACTCCCAATCAAATGAAGAATACACCGAAACAAACGGCACCAAAATTCGACAAGAAACAGATCCAAAACATACTTGTAAGTCTTCAATCAAACCCCAGCAATCAGCTCCTCATTCCCTTTTTTCTTCTCTCACAATGGAGACGCGCACGCAGTCGTCACGTCGCAGCCGTCGCACAAAACAAAAATGCAGGTCCATCCTTTTTTTCTTTCTCTTCTGATATTTATAAGCATCAATAGTAACCCTAGTTGCTATTTTAAATTCAGGGCCTGGTCCACCCTAATGGGTTGGACCCAACCCAACAAATCTCCCCCTCCAAACCATAAGGGGGAACCATAGCCTAAGTACATTAGGCCATTCCAATGAGCTCTCTACAGAACTCATGTTTCTCTTTAGGAACTACTTTTGTCATCATGTCAGAAGGATTTTTGCTAGTGTGAATATTCTCAAGTTGGAAACAATTTTTCTCAAGTACATCACGTATCCAGTGGTAATGAGTATCAATATGCTTGGTACGCCTATGGCATGTGGCATTCTTGCTCAGCTCTATGGCACTCTGACTGTCACAATGCACAACATATTTATTTTGATTCACACCCAATTCCTTGAGTAATCTTTTCAACCATAATATTTCATTCCCTACTTCAGTAATGGCAATGTATTCGGCTTCAGTCGTTGACAAGGCAAGATACTTTTGCAATCTAGACTGCCAAGAAACAGCTCCCCCTGCAAAAGTGAAAACATAACCTGAAGTAGACATCTTCCTGTAAGATCACCTGCCATATCTGCATCTGCGAACCCTTCCAGTACGGCTCCTGAATTACCAAAGCATAAATAAAGTTTTGAAGTACCCTTCAAGTACCTCATAATACATTTAACTGCATCCCAATGTTCTTTTCCTGGATTATCAAGATACTGACTCACAACACCAACTGCTTGAGTAATATCTTGTCTTGTACAGACCATTGCATATATCAAACACCGTACAGTAGATGAGTATGGAATACCTGTCATTTCCTTTTTTTTTTCTCAGTCTTAGGAGACAACTTGACGCTTAACTTGAAGTGATTAGCAAGTGGGGTGCTCACGGGCTTAGCATCATTCATGTTGAACCTTTCAAGCACTCGTTCAACATATTTTTCCTGTGACAATCACAACTTCTTAGTTTTTATGTCACGTACAATCTTCATTCCCAAAATATGTTGAGCTGGCCTCAAGTCTTTCATATCAAAAGACAAACAAATCTTTCTTCAACCTGCCAATCATATCAACATCTTTTCCAACAATTAACATATCATCAACATGAATCAAGAAAATAATGAAGCTACTGGGCGAAAAATATCTGACATAAACACAATGATATAGAAGTGTTCTCTTATACCCATGACCTACCATAAATGAGTCAAACTTCTTATATCACTGTCTTGGAGCTTGTTTCAAATCATAAAGACTTTTCTTCAATTTGCAAATCATATGTTCTTTCCCTTTCACTTCAAAACTCTCTGGTTGTGCCACAGAAATTTCTTCATGCAAATCTCCATAAAGAAACGTAGTTTTAACATCTAACTGTTCAATATCAAGATCTAAGCTAGCTGCAAGACTCAACACTAGTCTAATAGATGTCATCTTCACAACTGGTGAGAATATCTCATCAAAGTCTATCCCCTTCTTTTGCGCAAAGCCTTTCACCATTAATCGAGCTTTGTGCTTCACATTTTTTCCATCATTGTCCATTTTTCATCTTGTACACTCATTTGTTCTTCAAATGTTTTCTACCTTTTGGAATCTCAACTAACTCATAAGTACCATTCATATGCAGGAATCTCAACTTATCTTGCATAGCCTTCATCCAACTATTTTTATCTTTATGAGTTATTAATTCTTGCAAATTTTCTAGCTCACTTTCTTCTGTAAGCAAAGCATACTCAGAATTGAAGTACTTTTTTTATGGTTGACGCTCTCTAGTAAACCTTTTTACCTGAGGTTCTATTACTTCTTGCTGAAGGGGTTGCTCTTCTTGCTCAGTTTCATCTGTTTGTACATGATCATCACCAATAACTTTATTTTCAGGCATATGGTCACCTACTATATCATCTGACATCTCTCCCCCATTTTCAACATGCGATGAAAGAGGAAGAAGTGAGTTAAGATCCGGTACCTCACTCTCTGCTTCTAACAATCTTCTTATTCTCAGGGTCCCACAATCTGTATTCAAACTGTGCATCTCCATAGCCAATGAAAATACATGAAAATGTCTATTTGTTTCTTGGGTACATGAACAAATGGTTTACACCCAAACACCTTCAGATGAGAGTATGAAATATCTTTACATTTGAAATATCACCATCCAAAGGAACTGAAGGAGACCTGTTGATGAGATAACAAGCAGTATGAGTAGTTTCAACCCAAAACACATTCGGCAACCTAGCCATGTGAAGCATGCATCAGACCCTTTCTACAATAGTACGATTCATTCTCTCTGCCACTCCATTATGCTGTGGAGTGCGAGGAACTGTCATCTCATGTCGTGTATCATGTTCATCACAATAAGCTTTAAATTTTTTTAATGTGTACTCACCCCATCATCACTGCGGAGACACTTCAAAAGTATACCTACTTCTCTTTCAACCTTGGCATGAAATTTCTAAAAGCATTGGAAAACCCGGTCTTTAGATCTGATGAAATAAATCAACACTTTTCTTAATGCATCATCAATAAATGTCAAGAAATATCTACTACCACCAAGAGAATCTACTTCAATGGGATCACAAACATCAGTGTAAACCAAATCTAACAAACCAGTTTTTCCTTTTGATGATCTATGAAATGAAACTCTATGATGCTTACCAAATAAACAATGATCACAGGGATTAGGACGGGTACCTTTGAAGGAGGGAATCAATTTTTTTCTTTGCTAAGAGTTGCATACCTTTCTCACTCATGTGTGCAAGCCGTATGTGCAATGGGTCCAGAGAAGTATCAATTTCAGTTGCATATAAACCACCCTTACACAATTTCACCTGAGTCTTCTATAAGATGCAAAATGTCTTGCCTTTTGCCACAACAAGTGAACATTTGGTAAGATTCCAAGCACCATTACCAAAGTAATTCATATCCTTGTTTATCCAAAGCAAGTCCAGAAATCAGATTTAGGCGAAGATCAGGAACATGACGTACATCTTTCATAGTCAAAATGCATCCCATATTAGTTTTGATACATACATCACCCACTAGCACAATCTTGGATAAACTGGTATTACCCATCTTCACACTGCCAAAGTCTCTTGCTCTGTAAGTAGTGAAATAGTTTTTCCTTGGAGCAACATGAAAAGATGCACCAGTGTCAATAATTCATTCCCTCCCTTCGTTTGCAATATGCAAACATTCACATTTGTCACACAAAAAAACAACGGGTTCATCTGAAATAGCAGCTGTAGCATCTGTACTATCACTTTTATTCACTTTTCCCTCTTTCAAATCATTTATGTAATGAAAACAATATTTTCTCTTGTGACCTAGTTTACCACAATAATGACACTTAAACTTTTTATCACTTAACTTTGATCTCCCTCTTGAGTTATCACTGTTTTTATTATAACCATGATATATCAAATTTTTATCTCTCCCTTTTTTTAAGTTACAAGTATTTGGGATTGATTAGTACCTGCAGAATTTCTTCTAGTCTCTTCATTGAGCAAGCTACTCGTAACCAACTCCATGGTAAGCAGTCCATTCGGTGTCGAATTACTAGCAAACACCACAAACATTTCCCAATATCTGGTAACGAGTTGAGAAGTAACAATGCTTGCATTTCATCATCTAACAATATCTTCATGTTTGCTGATTCACTATACCTTGCACCCCATTCAAGTGCTCAGCAATAAAATTACATTTCTTGAATTTCAGATTCACCAGCTTTCTAATAAAAAATGCCTTATTCGTAGCGGTTTTTTTTTCATACAAATTATGAAGTTTAGTACAAAGAGAATGGACAGACGTCTCAGCGAACACATAGTGAAATACTATATCATCTAGTCATTGACTAATATGACAAATGGTCTTTCGATTTAATTTCTTTCACTCATATTCAGACATATCCTTTGGTTTGACATTATCCTCTTCAATTGAAGCATATAAATCCTTGCAATATAAAATATCTTCCATCTTTGCTTTTCATATCACACAATTAGAGCCATTAAGGCTAATCATCCGTGTGTTGTTATTTTTCATGTCGATTTCAAACACTAACAATCTCTCAACAATTGTTCTGATACAACTTTGTTGGAGAAAAACAAAGTAAACAACTACAAAAAAATTCTACCAATGGAAGAACCAAGTAATATCGCCAAACAAATATTCAATGTAAGCAAATAATCAATGTAAAATAAAGGACACCAAAATATACGTGAAAAATCCTTCAAGGTGAAGGGTAAAAAATAATGGGACAAATCCAATCAATCCACTAATCAATAAAAAGAAGTACATTATTCTCAAGCTTTTTGCCCAAGGCTTGAGGAATACAACGAGCAATAAAAAGATTACCTCACAAGAGCTTCAAACAACTCCAAATCAAAGAAAGAATACACCTAAACAAACGGCACTAAAATCCGACAAAAAACGGATCCAAAACACACTTGTGAATCTTCAATCAAACCTCAACAATCAGCTCTTCCTTCCCTTCTTTCTTCTCTCACAATGGAGACACGCACATGCAGCCGTCACGTCACAGCCATTGCACAAAACAAAAACACAGGTCTATCCTTTTTTTTTTCTCTTCTAATATTTATAAGCATCAATAGTAACCCTAGTTGCTATTTTAAATTCAGGGCCTGGTGCACCCTAATAGGTTGGACCCAACCCAACAAGTTCGTCTGTATTGTACTCACAAACCAATATATGAAAATTTTAGCATCGACAACACAAACTGAGGCCTCCGTAAACAAACCACCACCACTGACTGGAAGCATCTTTTTTGTAATGGAACCTTGCATACTTATGTGAATATGGGTAATAATCACTGGGATCTCAAAGATTTGAACAAAGACAAAATTTCGGCACAGAGAAGCCAGCATTGCAACCACATTTATCAAACTACATAGAACCACTAGACCAAATACTAGATAGACATGCAAGAATTACATAACATATATAGTAAAAGAAAATGTCATGAAACTGGGTGCATTAATTCAAGCCAAGTAGAAACAGAAACCCAACCGCCCCAATAGCCAACTCAGCATACCACACATAAAAATGGTCAACCTAAATAGCCTGACAAACTAACTCTTATCTCTGCTCTCAGATGTATAAGCATGAAGCAAGAAACACACTGATAAGTGCTACAAATGACACGGAAACAACGGATGCATTGGACTGTGGCGCAGTAGTTGGGGATGTGATTCCTGCAGTGTCTGGTGCATTAGCTGGTGACAGTGCCTTCCCTGCGGGTGCTCCAGCTGAAGCTGTTGGTGAATTAGCTGCAGGATACATAATTATATCAAATTCATAACAGGAATTCTAAATGTCAAGGAAGCCAGCGAGGGAGGGAGGGAGTGAGGGAAGGAGGGGACCGTCCATCCCCCTCAGGATGTGTGCCGTCATTTTTCATGCACGCATCCCGAGGGGGGTGGACGGTCCCCTCCTTCCCTCTCTCCCTCCCTCGCTGGCTTCCTCGACAGGTAGAAGCGCTCAATTCATAATACTCACAATTTTACCCGAATCGCAACAACCAGAAATAAGCCAATTATTAGCATACTGTATAAACTAATTATTACCGGACAGTATACGAGTTCTATTCTTTGTTCTACTTTTGTCTATAAGTTAATACTCAGATGCAAAACCAGTCTTGGACAAAATCTAAGAAAGGCTTAGACCAGTAACAAAATTCCACCACCTAACCTTCTATGGTTCTGTTAAATCTTTGATGACCTGCTGAATTTCCAGAACATCTCAGCTATAAAAGTGAGATCATCATGATGGACCTTACAAAATCCAGGAAAAGAAAAATAAAAATTAAAGAAGGCAACCCCTTGAGTTTCCTTTAGAAGGGAAAGCTTGGATGTGATCAATAGTGGCCAATCCGTCAAGTATCACCAACCAATCCACACATTGGCATGGATGGGTGATTATCAATATCAACATCAATATGTGATGTTAACAGCTACCAAATCACATGGGGTCGGCCAATTTTCGAGAGAGAGACGAGATTGGGTGCCCATTATGAAATCACATGACCTTAGCATGTCTCACCACCCTCATTTGATCTACTTAATAGCATGACACTTGGCCAAACAACACAACAAGCATACACTCCATTAGCCCTCAATTTGTAAGACCAAAATACTGAAGTTGGTACAAATATTGAATCCATTTAATAAGAGACAACTTATCACTTTCACCCATCAACAAGAAAACACTTAATAAGAAGTCTCCAAAAAAATGTTCATGTATGTGATTTGTAATTCTTTATCCATCAGCAAAATTGTCAAAAAAAAAAAAAACAAACAATAAAGCAATAGGGAATGATGATGAGGCCATACGAAATCACAAGGTGTTCTAAACTGGAAGAAAAGAATATCAAAGCTTTGAACACACAGCCTCAGCACATGACATTAGGAGAGAGGGACTGTTGTAAGCAGTTGTAAGTATTAAATTTTGAAACTAGAAAATTATAATAACAATAGTAGTTCACAATAGTCAAAATTTTGAATTCCTTTAAATCTTGTATTCTATTTAGAAACTTGATCCACATGAAATCTGCAACAAGTTAAATACCAATGAAAGGATAAGGAAATAACAGAACACAAAATTGCAACTTTCAAGTCAGATAAATTAGTTCTTAATTGTAATTCTGAAAAGATTCATCAAGACTCTGCATTCAACCATAATAATTACAAGCTAACTTGATCCACGTGATCTAATTTTATTTAATTGCAAAAATACACAATTTCATCACTGAAAAATTAGGGAAGGAGTGGATTACTGAAAAATCAACAATTTCATTACACAGATTTGCTCGTAAAATCAAACGAAAAATGGAGAAACCCCCTCCCTTCTCTTCTTTTACAAACCGCATAAAAAGATTTAAAAAAAATGAAAACCCAACAATCAAAACACATCTATAACTTTAGCCATTCCGCTTAAAAAAAAATAGATAAGAAGAGGAGCAAAATCAGAGCAGAGAGAAGCTAGAACATGGAAAAAGGGGTGAAGAGCATACCAGCAGGAGCAGAAACAGAGACTGCAAAATGAAAAGAGCCCATTGTCAATTAAAGCCAAACAAAAAAAACAAAAGGGTAAACAAGAAATGGGTATTTAGGAAGGGTAAAGGACTAGTACTCACTTCCACAGTTGGTAATAGAAGGGGCTTTGACATTACAAAGAGCAGGAAGAGTAGATGCCTTAGTGATGTTCAAAACCACACCAAACTGAGCAGTGTTCTTGAAAGCCTCACAAAGACAAGCAGCATCAGTCTTCAAAACATTCTTCAACCCACTACAACACCCACCTTCTGGTTTCTTAATTGTGCTTCCATTAGTCACAAAGGAAAGACAGTCAGCCATGGTCAACACAAGACTGGAGCAGTCCACAGATGGTGCTGGTGCATGGTGAGTGGCACCCTTCACCATCCCCAACATCATGAACACAGCTACAAGTAGACTCAACATCAACTTGGAGGCCATATTTTTGTGAGAGAGAAGAAAAATGGAGGAAGACGAGCAAGAAGAAGAGAGGGTTTGGGTTTGGTGAGAGAGAATGAAAGGCTACGGTGTTAATAAAGAAAGAGTGGAGTGTTGCCAGTGGGCGAGTAAGTGTTAAATAGCAACAATTCTAGTTAGTCATGTTGGTTAACATATTTTTTTTTTGTACATTTCTGTCCCTTCTATAGATAGTGTTTGTGATTTTGTTTTAAAGAAAATGAGTAAAAAGTGTAAAAAAAAAAAAAAAAAAAAAAAAAAACTAGAAAACATAACTGACTAGATTTACTCATTAAATAGCTGAGAAGTGATGATGGAAGGGGAAGGAGATGGAAGTTTTGTTTGTTGTTCATAGAGCTTATTTAGAGAGCTAGGTCCCAATGTTAGATCTGTATCAGGGAAGGCTCCCTTGCATATTTTTAGAAGAGAGATGAGATCTTGAGGATTTCCTGAGAAGATCTTGAGGATTCTTAAAAACATACAGGAGAACCTCTCCTGGTGCGGATCTGACGCTAGGGACCTTGTTCTTAAGAATTTTTGTGCAACAATTCTAGCCAGCCATGTTTGCTAGCTTTTTCTATTTTTTTTACACTTTTACCCCTTTTAAAAATAGTGTTTGTAGTTATGTTTTAACAAAAATTCTACTCAGCCTTGTATTGGCGCCCAGCCTCTGCCTGGACCCTCCTAAGCATGTGCGCCGATTCAAGGCTGGGTACAATTTTTGGAAGAGATCTGAGCACGTGAGGTCTTGTATTTGGGGGATCAAGGGGGGCTCCTGCGCACAGTGGGCAGGAGCAGCTCCTGCGCAGGCTTCCCAGCCGTTGGATCAAAATCCAACAGTTCAGATCATCTAAGAGGAGAGAGATTTTTGGCGGGAAATTTTTTTTAAAAAATTTTGAATTTCAAATTTAGATGATCTGAGCCGTTGAATTTTGATCGAACGGTTGGGAGGCCTGCACAGGAGCTGCTCCTGCCCACTGTGCGCAGGAGCCCCCCTCAATCCGTATTTGGGTGGTCTTGGCTCCAAAAACAACCCAGATCTGGTTTTTGGCTCCAAAAACAAAAAACCACAGATCTGGGTAAAATTTTCGCTAGTTTTTGGCTCAAAATTTTTACAGTGGAATCGATCAAAACGATTTAGTAGAAGCTTGTTTATCGAACCTAAGGCAATCTTTGCAAGACCCAAAGAACAAGCTAAAAGATTGGAAGAAACCCAACCTTGCCAACCCATGTACTGGGTTCACTTCCAACATCCAAGGTGCAACATGCAACAATGGTCGAATCTACAAGTTAGCACTTCCTAACTTTTCTTTGTCAGGCTCAATCTCTCCATATCTATCAAACTGCACAAATTTACAGAGCTTAGACCTCCTTTCGAATCAACTTACAAGTTCCATAGCAACTTCAGTTTTTGCTTAATCTAGCTGTTCCAAACCTGTATTCGAACCATCTTGAAGGTTCAATACCTCCCCAGTTATCTCTATGTGCTTATTTGAATGTTATAGATCTGCACAACAATGAACTCACTGGTCAGATTCCGCAACAACTGGGGCTATTAGCAAGGTTGTCTGCTTTTGATGTATCCAACAATAGGCTTTTAGGGGAATCGAAGTGGGAATTTGCCTAAATTCAATGCGAGCTCTTTTGATGGTAACAAGAATCTCTTCGGGTACCCATTGCCTCCGTAGAGTAATAGAGGTCTTTCTGTAATGGCGATTGTAGGGATTGGTTTATGGAGTGGGTTGTTGAGCTTAGTTCTTAGTTTTACTGCAGTTTGTATTTGGTTGAGAGTTATAGAACAGGGTATTTCTGCTGAGGAAGGCAAGATCAGTCAACTAATGCCTGATTATTGAGCTGAAACCAAATTTAGATCAAACAAATGAAATCCATAGTAATTCAAGTTGAGATGAGATCTGGGTTTCTCTTATTTTCTTGATTATCTTCCAAATTTGATGGGTTTCATTTCAATACATGAGTTTTGACTCTTTTTTTTTTTTCAAGTTAACAAATTTGTTCTTGATTTTGATCCATGTCTACTACCATTGTAAACTAATTCAAATATGCGGATTCCTAATGAAATACTTTTCTGTAATCTTTCTTCCAATCTCCCTTCTTCTTCTTCATGATTAGTCTATTTTTGTTTCAGTATACAATCTTTTGTTATTTGTGTCTGTGAGTCTGAGCTTTTTCGAGTCTGTGAGAGAAAGGCGTGAAAGGACCCTCCATTCGAGGAAATTTTATACCAACAAATTTATACAATAAAAGAAATTTTATAAATGAAATTTTATACCAACAAATTTCTTCAAGGAAATTTTATACCAACAAATTTTATACAAAAAAAAAAAAATTGTTACACCAACAAATTTATACGATAAAAGAAATTTTATTTTTTGGTTTTTTTTCTTTTCTAAATGGCATAGAACTATTAAAATTTCTAATATTCTTCACAGTTCACACTTTTAGGGGGGTGTATTGTATCTGGATTTTGTGGGCAATTTAATAAATTTCATGGATTCTGAAAATCCAAGTGTATTCAATTTGGATTTTAAAAAGTCCACAAAAGTCTAGGGGTATTCAATCAGGATTTTAAAAAGTCTTTCTGAAATCCACAAAGTCTAGGGGTATTCAATATGGATTTCAGAAAGTCCACAAAAGTTTTAGGGTATTCAAAATATCATTCATATTTATGGATTTGGAAAATCATGGATTCTCATGGACTTTGTAGTGTTAGGTATAAATAACAAAGTTCAATAGTTTGCCAGCCTCCATATCAAAGATTTCAACGTGAAAAAAAGTCTCCCAAAGTTCTTCTTTGTGCCAGCCGCGAAGAGGTTGGTTCCCATCCTCTTGTTTTCTCGATTCTTTTTCTATCTTTGCATAAACACAAGAGAGAGAGAGAGAGAGAGATGACGATGGCGATGACTGATCTGCCTTTACGTTTATACAAAATACACAACACTCCACCAAAAGCTCTTTCTTTTATCACATCTTCTTCTTCTTCTCTGTAAATGAACGATTTTCATGGCTTTCTTATAATCTCCATCATCTATCGTTGAACCCATGTTACCCCTTGTGTTCATTTCCTGTTCCCTCTTGTCTATGTGCTTTCTCTTTGTGTTACTGTACAAGAGATTCAAGAGAGTCAAGGGAGACGAAGATGAATCAACCCATAACCCATTTTCAATCTGCAGATGTTCCCTTTCATCTACAATAAACAAAATCCATCAAAGCAATAAGGCCCACCAGTTGTTGGATCGAAGTGATTGTCTCCGAGACTTAGGAAGTGTAAGTCAGTGAGGTGCTGGAGGGAGTTCCATGGAAATGAAGCAGAGAAACTGCTTCCATTGAGATTCAAGAAGGTGAGTCCAATTAGAGAGGAGAAGTCAGGCATGCGTCCAGTGAAGGAGTTGATTGACAAGTCTAGGTGAGTGAGCTTCGTACAGTTGTTCAAATCAGGCAAAACGGGTCCATACAGGAAATTGGAACCGACATCGAGCTTCTCCAAGGAAGGAATCGAGCACAATGAATCGAGTGGAAGAGTTCCTGATAATCCTCCAGATGCGAGATCGATCTGTGTAACGGATTGGAGATTGTTGCAGGAGATTCCCGTAAAATTGCAAGGAGAGGTGTTTGATGTCCATGAATCCAAGAGGTTGTTATTGGAATTGGAGGTTCGGAGGGATGTTTTGAGCTTCAGCAAGATCTCGAGCTCGTCTGATCGATATATGGTCACGAAACATACAAGGAAGAGGAGGAGGAGAAGAATCTTCAAGGTTCGAGAAAACATTATAGGTTTTGGTTGATTGAGAGCCAAAGAAGAAGAAGAAGAAGAAAGCGTTTGAATGTTTTACGTCTTCACTCTCTCTTCACTCTTCAGAATTATTTTGACCACTTCTGTTTTATCTTGCAAATAATTAGAAATCTGTAAAAGTCGTTCATACAAAGTCCGTGGATTTTCATAAATCTCTAGAAAGTCTGTAGCAAAAGTCTATGGATTTAAGAAATCAGCAAAAGTTCGTGAACAATTTAAAGAGTCTGTGGACAATTTAAAGAGTCCGTGAACTTTTCAAATTATTTATCAATTCCATAAGAATTCATATACAATACACCCCCCTTAATTAGATTATTTTAATCAGACCACAAGAACTTGAAGCTCCCAGATATTTGTATCAAATCGCCTAACACTTGCATGCTCAAACCATTCATTGTCTTCCCACTTTTCACAAAACAACACAACAAAATCTGGTTGAAAACTGTTGTAGCCAGATTTTCAAATTCTCCGACTGATGGAGATCGATGAAGCATCGATCGATCCATGGATCCACTGCAGATCGATGGACCTGTTGCCCTTCTCCAATCCAGATCGATGGAGGAGGAGCAGGAAGAAGACTGGGGAGGACGAGGAACAAGACTGAGAAATAAGACTTGTTACTGGAGAAGCAATCGATTTCAAGATTGAGCAGGAGAAACAAATTGTTGCAATCGATTGAGAGCAGTCTGTTGTGTTTCGAATGAGGATAAGCAATCGATTAAGGAGAAGCATATTGTTGCAATCGAAGATTGAGGAAGAAGACTGTTGCATTCGAATTCAAGATGCAATCAATGGAGGAGAAGCAGACTAAGGAAATAGCGATTTCGTTTTTATTTTTACGAAAAACTTGAGATATCAAATTTGTACCTTTTCTTATTCGTAAAGTGAAAATAGGAAAGTTTCGCAAAATCACAATCCATGTTCATAACTCATAAGAAGATTTTCTCAACAGAAATTTTAGTCGGCCTGGATTGCCCGCCTGAAATTGACCACAATCCTCAAAGCTCTAGCCTAATTCTAATCTTAAAATGATAATAGATTCATATCTAACAATAAACCGAGTTTAATCGTATATATATACTTTATTTGAAAAAATCAATAGCTGGTGTGGAAAAAAAAATACTAATGTATGTGAAAAACATGGGAATACGTTATATTTTCTCAAAAAGCAAATACACCATATATACCGCGCTCATAGTCTTGAATTTTTTTTTTGAAATTACATATATTCCATAGATGCAAATAAACATGGTAAGTCTTTTAAGCATAAGATAGTTTTGTTAAAGTTTTCAAGTGAGCAAAGTAAAGGAGCAACCTTCACGACTTAAAGTACTTTTTTTTTTTTTGTGACAAACACCATATGGCCGTCACCGTAAGTTGTTGCAAAAAGTAGGTTTTTCCAGTAGTGAAGCTTTTTCTTGGCTAAAATTTCTATTTAATTATTTTTTTATATTATCTTTAATATTTTTTTTTTGCGAAAACAAACATGATTTTGTTTAGCTGAGTATATTCTTTCAGGCGAAAAGGAAAATTTTGTAAAACTTATTAATTTTTAAATCGGAAAACGTGTCCCAATAACTCTTGGCTACATATTTTCGTTTTGATACCATGAAAAAATAAAAATAAAAATAAAAATAAAAATAAAAATAAAAATAAAAATAAAAATAAAAATAAAAATAAAAATAAAAATAAAAATAAAAATAAAAATAAAATTAAAATTAAAATTAAAATTAAAAAAATAATAATAATAATAAAAAAAAATAAAAAAAAAAAAGTCAAAATCAAAATCAAAATCAAATTTTCAAACTATGTTTCTCAATGAAATGGATGGTTGAATATCGGGGTTGTATAATAAGGTGCAGGAAGCAACCAACATTTGGTGAAATGTATAGACAAATGTGACATCTAAGGAGTCTGAAAGTTTTATACAGCAACAATATAGTGTTTTGATACTACATAAATCTAGATGTAGGGTATACAACTAGAAAAAATTACCACACAAGTGTACACCAACTTAACACTTGGTATATAACAAAGTTATAATCGTCTGTCAAAAGTTACCAACATTAAATGGATGCTCCCTACATCAAATTACCTTGTATATATAAAAGTTTTTAATATACAAAACAAATACATTGATCTAAGAACACACATAAATAACCTATAATCTACCAAAGGCTAACCCAAACACAACATGGCAAGTGCTTCCCCATCAAACCAGAACTGTGCTTGAAGGTGGAGATTTGAAAAAAAATGCGGTCATCACCTCATCCTCACAATGCCAAATTGCCAATGGCAAACTGAGCAAGCAATGTGGCGAGATCCTAACAAGCAGCCATGATTTTTTAGAGCATGTAATCATTTTAAATGACAACATCAAATCACCCTTAATAAAAAGAGACAACTTTCCTCCCTCACCTACTACGCATTTCATTTGGTCAATTATAAACTGAAGCATGTTTGAAGTTTGGCCTTTGCAAGAGTACCTTTTGGTTACTCACCCATACTTTTCTCATACTCGTGCACCTTCATTTCAAAATCTCAAATCATCAGAGCATTTCCGGCTTAACAACCAATATTCTTTCTTTCAAACACACCTACTAGCATATAAAGTTTAGTGGAAATCATCATGTTAAATTTTGGGTGGGGCTCTTTTTAATCACACTAGCGTATCAGCATGTGCCATACACTATCCACATGGTCAATCTGATCTTTGGGTTTTCACTTTCCAAATAAGTTACTAAATTATTAAATATGAAAATAAATTATCTACCTTGATAACCAATATTCACTTGTTCCAGTTATAAAATAGATATTGTTTAAAATAAAAGAAAGGTGGACGTCCACAAAGAAATGTAGGGTGTAAATAGGATGATGGGGTTTGTTAACAACTAATGTGTTGTATCATACGATAATGGGCTATTAAGATCGTTAGGCTAGGTTAGAGGTATTAATCGGCTTGGTCGGTTCAAAGTTGGACCAAAACCAAACTGAACCGAACCGAGAATTCGGTTTTCGGTTCGGTTCGTTTTCCACATTTATCAAATAAATAACTAAAACCGAACCGGAACTCCGATTCGGTTATTTTCAGTTTTTTTTTTTTATTTATTTAATTTTTTGCTGCTACAAACAATCGAGTTGACTCTAGCACAAAATGAATAAATCAAAGCTACAAAGAATGAAAAGAATAAAATGAAGCTTGGTTTGCAATGGAGAAAAACGCAGAAACAAAGAGAGTACAAATAAAATAAAAGAGAGAAAATGGAAGCAGTAAAGGGAAATCAATTGTCAAATGAATACAAAGAGAGTTTCAAGGCTCTGACTATTCATTTATAGAGAATTCTTTCAATTTTTTCTTGCATATTTCTCTTGATAATTCCATAAGATTAAAAAAAACTGTCATTTCTCTCATATACACAATACTATAACATCATCCATAATACTATAACCATAGTTGCACTGTTTGCATCTTAATCTATCTCCACCACACCCATGTGATGATCTGAACACGACCGAAATTTTCGATGAAGATTCCACCAATCTCGTAATTTCATCCTGCAAGAAGGTTTTTTTTATGAAATCAGAAGTGTCGACGTTGTCACAATCGCCATTGCTCATCTTTGCTATAAGCAAGTGAAAAGTTTAGTTTTCTTCAACAAGACTGAGTCAAACTCTTTTTCTCCTCCTCAACTTGCAAGTGGTTGGATAGAGAGATAATTAAAAAAGAGAAAAGATGACATTAATAAAGAGAGAGAAGTTTGGTAGGAGGGGAGAGGTGGGTGGGGCTTAAATAAGATAGAGAATGTATGCCTTTTTCAATTCTTTCTCTTAATGGGGCATTAAAAAAATGAGAAAGTGAGAGTTAAGAGAGAGGGTGGGGACGTGGGGTGCATTAGAATGAGGTGAGAATTTAAATAAGAGTGGGTTGGTGGGGGATCAAATAAGACAGAAAAAGGGTTAAGGGGATTAAAAACAAGAGAATGGGAAGGTTTCAGTTCAGTTGTTTTGGATGTGTGAAAAACAAAAATCGAAACTGAACCGAGCCAACTCGATTCGGTTCATTTTTCTAATGTTCGATTTCGGTTTTTCTCGGTTCAGGCTTTTTCGATTCAGTTTGTCAATTTTCAGGAACCAATTAACACCCCTAAGCTAAGTGGAGTAATTGGGCTTAATAACTTGATATGGTTGGCTTTAAAGTGGATGAGAAATGACATTTTCTGGATTTGGCTAATGGGGAGGGCGTTTTCATAATTTGACGAATGGAGGGCATTATCATAATTTGGTGAATGGGAAGGGGATTTGTATAATTTAGCAAATGAGGATGGGCATTTTCGAAATTTGGCAAATGGGGACAGAAGGAACATTTTTGTATTTGGCGAATGAGAAGAAATTTTTTTGTAATTTGGGGAAAGGAGTGGAGGGGCATTTTCATAATTTGTTAATGGGGTGGAAGGGCACTTTCGAAAATCTTTAAGTTGGCGAGAACATTTTGGAAATTAAAAAAGGACGGATTGACAAATGGAGCGAATGGGAGATGCATTTTGTAATGTAGCAAATGAGGAGGGACATTTTCGGGATTTGAAAAATAGGAAGTGGTATTTTTGTAATTTGACAAATGGAGGACATTTTTGTAATTTGGTTAATGAGATGACCGTTTTTGTATTTTAGCAAATGAGTGGGAGCATTTTCGTAATTAGGCTAATCGGATGGGAGAGGCATTTTCAAGATTGAAGAATGGGGAGTGTGGTCTCGATATTTGGTGTGGTAGGGGCATTTTCGCAATGTGCAAATAGGATGGGAGGGGCACTTTCGGAAAGTTGGAAATATGCTGAGAGCAATTTTAGTATTTAAAAAAGCGGATTGACATCTTGACACACATTTCACTGTTCATGTTATAGTAGTAAAACTCAATTCTACTATTTTTTTTTTTTTGTTAAAAGCCTTAGGCCAATAATTAAATACTACATCCAACTTTGTCAGCATCTGATGCCAAGAGATGAGCCGTACCATTTAGGTCTCTAGAAATATATCTACAATGCCAAAGAGGAAGCAAAAGGATTAATATTACAAATAAGAGGGTGTTAGACCCAATGCATAGTAGATAGCTGTAGAAAATCTCTATCATGAATGAGGTCAATCAGAGTCGTCGAGTCCTCGTAAAAAAATCCGTTCCTCCATCCCTGAGCCTGAATGAGAAGCAAGGCTGCCTTCGCCACATATCCTTCCGCCCATTGTGTTATCTGAAACTTTGTCACCTATCTGACAGGCTACAGAAGCCAGAGCATTCCCTGCCAAGTTGGTCGCTGAAACGCCCACTCCTCCCTGTTTGGTAGACTAAAAAAAGCAAGCATCAAAAGTAACACTGATTGTATCTGTATCAAGGTTGAGTGGCAGTGAATGAGTGAGGTTTGCTGTGAGGTTGAGTTTGTGGGATCGAGCTGAATGCAACATATTCTGGATCAGTTGTGAAGGTGAAAACCTAGGACCCGAAGGGGAGACCGCAGAGGTTAGATTCAGAGTTATAGAAGTGCAGGTCGTAAGCTGTCTGTCTGTAATGGTCGTATCTAAAATTTGGGGGATCGAATGAAATGGGGTTTGTCAGAATCCGATTTGGTAAGAAACCATTGCTTGGACCAAGACTCCCAGAGATTATTACAATGGGAAACAAAAATCATTGGGGAGACTTTGGCCTTGTTAAAAATAGTTTGATTACGCATATACTTGATCGTCACCAAAATGGCAGTAAACTGGGGCAATATCTCATCAGAATTCAGAACATGGGCTTTGGCAGAGTCCCGTATGAATTCAAAAACTTGCAGAACAGAGTGAATGTGGAGGTCAGGTGCATCCCAATTAATATGAAAATGAGAAAACAGCCAGAATCGGAATATTATAGGGCAAAGGAAGAAAAGATGGAGCACATCTTCATGCTAGGCATGACAAAAGGTGCAAGTGTCCTCAATGGGGATATGGATCCTGACTAAATCTGCCCTCATGGGAAACAAATTCTAGCTAATATTTCAGAGAAGAAACTGGGCACTTGGAGGGGCTTTGATTCTCCAGATGGATCTTAACAGTTTAGGGCAAAAAGAGTGAGAAGGAATAATGGAAGTAGAGCTTTCCAAAGCACCCACGGTGAAAGCTCGTGTTGAACATTTAACTGAAAAAAGCCATCTTTTGTCAAAAATCCAGAAAAGTTTATCTAGGTTGCTAGTAGACCGGATCAAAATGTCGTGGATATCCCTAGCTATCAGAATCGAAAGAAGAGAGTTGATAAGATTCGAATTCAAGTGGAGTGAACCTCTAGGAGTAGTGGTCCAAAGGTCCTGGATAGCCCGAAAAAGACTAGGATCGGTAACGTCGGGGACACAATTCGCAAGAACAATATTTGGTTTGACCCAGCAGTTCTGCCAGATATTGATTTGATTACCAAACATTAGTTGCCATAAAAGAAATCGCTTCATCTTGAGAAGTATCGTTAGGTTCCCATTCCAAGCGAAGGACGCCAAAGAAGGAGATTTTCCTAATTGAAAAAGGTTCTTATTACGAAAATAGAGCGCCTTGAATTGACAAGTTCGGTTGTGTTGAGGATAGGAGAGGGCATTTCAATTGTTTTTAGCCAATAAGGCCAGATTTTTGTTCCTATGAGAAGGAATATTGAGACCCCGAGAGTACAGTGTAGACAAATCCGATCCCAATAGCAAAGATGTTTGGCCTTACTATTTGTCACCCCATTCTACCAAAAATCCCTAGCCAAGTGTCCAAGTCGCTGAGACGGAACAAGGCAGCAGGAAAGTTTGCATAGTGTATATGGGGATCGAGTTGAGGACCGATTTGATTATCACTGTTCGACTCGCTTGAGAAAGGACTTTGGCTTTCCAAGAAGAGAATTTAGCACTTATTTTGTCAATAAGGAGTTGGAAGTATGTAGCTTTCTTCTTAGAAAATAGGAGGGGAGAGCCAAGATACTTGTCTTTAGGATTATAGCTCATAATGCCCAAGATTCTACTAATCATTTTTGAATGTCTCGGATGCACGTTAGAACTATAGTAGAGAAGATTTGTCATAATTGACTCCCTGACTTGACGCTAGGCAATACTGCTGTAGAACATGTGTAAATGAGTGGGCTTCAGCTAAAGAGGCTCTGTAGAAAAGTATCAAGTCATCCGCATAAAGCAAATGACTGATCGAAGAAGAATGTCTCCAAATTTTGATACCTTGAAGTTTGCCCTCTGTTTCAGCCTTATTGAGAAGGCGTGAGAGTGTTTTAGCTACCAATAGAAAAAGATACAGAGAAAGATGATCACCTTGTCGGATGCCCCTGGACGGCTTAATGGGAAGTAGGGGGAGCCATTAAGAAGGACCTGGAGAGAGGTAGTGGAAACACATTGATTGATCATTTCAATCCATCCTTCTACAAAACCTAGTCGCTTAAGCACCTGTGCTAGAAAAGACCATTCAAACATGTCATAGGCTTTGGCAATTTCTATTTTGAGTGCCATTCAACTTTGCTTTTTTCTACGAAAATGTTTCATTTGGTAGAACGTTTCATGAGCAACAAGACTAACATTATCCGCTATCGAGCCCCCTTTTAGATATGCTCCTTGATTATGATAAATAATGTTATTAAGCAAAGGTTTAAGACGGTTGGCAAGGATTTTGGAGATTACTTTATAAATAACATTGCAGAGACCAATTGGGCGAAATTTATCCGAAGTGATAGGATTGCCCACTTTAGGAATCAGCGTAATGAAAGTTTCATTAAGTTTAGGATCTAATTGTTTGGAAGTGAAGAAATGAGTAACAACCTCTATGACATCCGCTTTCACAATATCCCAGTAATATTGAAAAAAAAACCTGAAAACCATCTGGGTCAGGAACTTTGTGGCTGCCCATTTCGAAAACAACTATCTGAATATCTGCAGCAGTGGGAATAGCCAGCAGAGCTGCATTAACCGCCTCCGAGATGATCGGGCTAAAAAGCGCTTGTATCATTGGATCAATAGTCGGAGTGGATGTTTAGAATATATTGGAAAATTATTAATTAATGGTATCTCCCACAGATTCGGGTGTGGACTTACAGACATTGTTGCCATCTTTGAAACGCAGAATCACGTTACGCTTCCTTCAAAGCAAAGTAGTCAGGTGAAAGAATTTGGTGTTTTTGTCACCGTCTTTGAGCCTGGAGGAACCGGATTTGTTACACCAGAACATCTCCTCTCTAAGTTGAAGTTTAGTGAGTTGTTCTTCTAACAGAGAGATGGCTATGGCATTGTCCTGCGAAGGGGGTTCGTTCTGAAGTTTGTCCAAGGACGAGAGGGTATCAGCGATGCTCTATTGAATATTCTTAAAATCTTTCTTATTCCATTTGGTAAGGCAGTAACTAAGTTTCTTGGTCTTGAGATGAATATTGTGAGTTGGATAGGGGTCTTGCCCAGGTGCCCAGTTAGTGTGAATCACCTTACGACAGTAAGGATCTCTAGTCCACATATGGAAGAATCTAAATGGTTTCGGGTTGGAACTAAATTTAGACACTAACTGAAAAGAGATTGCCCTATGATATGAAGATAATGTGTGAATTGTATGTGCCGATGCAAAAGAGAATAGGTCTAGCCATTTAGTTGACAAATGGATATGATCTAGCTTCGCCTTGACCCCATTCCTGTCATTTCTTTTGTTGTTCTAGGTGAATTGAGAGCTGTTTAGAGGGAAGTCTACCAATTGATGCGTGTTGAGAAAGTTCCTTAGGTAACTGAGACTAGATTTAGAAAGTGTGTTGCCACCAATTTTCTCCCAGGTTGACTGATAACATTTAAATCTCCGATTAGGATTCCTGGTAAAGTCTGAATAAAATAAAGGTTGGACATGAAATTCCAGAAAAGTTCCCGAGTGGCGGGATTCGGCTCACCATAAACAAAAATAACCGACCAAACAGTAGTAGTAAAATAATTATCAAGAATACAATTAAAGTAATTTTTACAAGAAGAAGAATGGTAAGATGAATACCTACTTTCCAAAATAGTGCAATTCCGCCAGCTAGTCCATGCGCTGACACTGATGCTCCATGTGCGAAGCCCAATCTTCGGCGTAAGCGGTCCATTTTAGAAGAAATGAGATTTGGTCTCAGACAAAAATATAATATCAACATTGGACTGTTGGGAGAGGGCCTTTAGGTTCCTGAACGCTTTGGCAGATCACATGCCTCGAGCGTTCCATGAAAACATCATGGATAAGAAGGCGACCTTATAGAGGCGGTCGTCGCTTCCTTATAGAGATGAAATGAAGAAGAACTGGGTATCATCAAATTGGATGTGCAACTATCCATCAGAGAGATAGTCTTTAAACTGACTAACAACACACATACGGGCCACCTGAATTTAACTGAACTCATGGCTGCTATTTAAGCCGTCCCCATTACCCTCAAGGCTACCGTCTTCATAATTGTTGTTAACACTGACTGCCATTAGAACTGACTTTAACTTTGTGCTTAATTTGGTGACCATATCAACCGTTAGAACCATTACCACGGTCATTGTGACACTCTTTAATACTGTAACAGCCGTCACAACGGTTGTTATGACAACTGTTAACATGGTCGTTGTAGCTGTTGTGCAATTAAGGAGGGTTAACATGGTCATTGTAGCTCTTCTAGGTAGCGAGGGATGGGTGTTACACCCACCCCCCTCGATATAAGCAATGTCGTGCATCTCGAGGCAGTTTTGCTTATCTCGAGGGGGATGAGTGGTTACACCCATGCCTCGGTCCCTTACCCTCGCTCCCTAGAATTTCTGGGAAAGGAATATCATCCATTAAAGCTATCACTGTCCAGACTACTATCGTTGCCAGAGATTGTGTTGTGAAGATGATCGGTGTCGTAGATTGTGCCATGAAAATGATGTCGGTCCCCATTTTCTTCTGCGGCGATGGATGAGTGTCATGATGATGATGCCGTTGCTGAGTGTCATGAAGATGATGCCCGAGACTGTGCCATGAAGATGTTCGTTGCCATAGATTGTGTCGTACAGATGATGTCGTGAAAAGATGTCATTGTTGAGTACTTTACAGACGGTGTGGATGATATTCGTTTGATAAACCACTAGCCTCGGACCGGACAAGTAGATGTTCATCCATGGATCTTCTTTGAATATATGATCAAAGATCTCACCTGATCCCGATACCAGATCCGATCGACCTTTGGGATGATAGGGATTTTGCCGTTGTAGAGTAGTTATCTGTGTGAGGAGAAGAAGACCGAGGACAACATTGCCGGAACCTTGGATGAATGTCTCCGATCTACCCTCGAATATTCTAAGGCTCCTCAGAAAAGGAGAATCGACCACCAAATCCACCTTGATTGACGGCTGATTTGCATCTACAGGGGACAAATTTGAGGGTTGATTACCGAACACAGTGAAGTACCGAGTGTGGTGAGCATTTTTTGGCCACTGCATCAGCTAGAATTCATGATATATGTGCTTGTTTATGTCCCTAAAAGAAACAATGGTTGGGTGATGGTGTTTTATAGTTATAGTGAGATAGGAATAAACTGAGGAGATGGATGCCACGACTCGCCGGAAACCTGCATCACAAACAAGAGAAATCGAAACCAATTACAAAAATAAGGTGGGGGAATCACCGTGGAAAGAGGAGGCAGGGATGGAAAGAAAAATGAAAAAAATAGAAGACAAATGAAAATTGGGAGACAAATGATTCAAAGAGAGGGGATGGAAAGAGAGATGAAAGTAGGAGACAAATGATTCAAAAAAGGTGGTTATTAGGGGAAAACCGGAGGAAAGGAACAAATGGATTGATAGGTCGATGAAAATAGTGAAAGAGAATCGAACGAGTATATAGAAAGTTGACAAAGAGATAGACTGATAGATTTCGGTTCTAGTTAGTTTGAAATCAAAACTCAAGACAACCGAAAAAACTCTAATCGGAAAACTCTATTCAATTCTAGTTATAAAAGTAGATGATGTTCATTTTTTTTTTGAATCCCCAGTTCAAATGATTTCATTGAAATGGCACAATAATTCCAAATTGATAAATTGGTCCCTTACGAGTTACCAGTGATAGCATTCGGCTAAGATCAATTTTGAGTGACTTTCTGTATTTACGCCCATGGATCTGTTAGCCTACCTAAGAATAATATATGTTGCAGAATGGTCTTGGGCTAGTCAACTATGGTCCATGGACTAAGGAACCTGTTTTTTCATCGTTATTTGCAGCTCAGGGGTTTCTGGGTTCTAAGCTTTCCATCCCTCCACCCCTCATCTTCAATCTATGATAATTTTCTTAATTTTATTTTAACTTAATTTTTTATTTAGGTTTGGTGTATTTATAGCCATAAAGATGACAAGTTTTAGGCCCTTTTGTCCCACCCTTACCCTATTCTCATCCTAGACTTATAATTTTTCTTTGAATCAATGGATGAACCCTTAGACACTCATTCATGGTTTTAAGTTTTATGATCCATGAATGGTTGTATGGCTTTACTAGACCACTTAATTTTTTGAATGAAATATTAGTAACATTTTATACTATATAATGCATATATTTTATCTCAATAAAAAAAATTATTCAACAGCCCAAGACATCTAAAATTCCTAGCTCCGCCCTATATATGGTTGCAGTAGTTGGTAAGGACGTAAGGTGGTAGTAGTTGATCCTGTTGAAACCAATTTTGATGTAAAAGCAAGCTTCGCAATGGGCATCAAAACAACACCAGAAAGGAGTGATGGTAACCCGTAGGATGTAGTTAGCACTTTATAAAGGCCATACAAAACACTTATCATAGCAGCAACAAATTGCTTGGAACAACTACAAGTAGTCCCTGAGTTATAATTTTCTATATTCAAAGATTTAAGAAATCTTTAGCATATACGATGTACTAAGGATAATATTTATCTATTTGACGAAAGGGAACAAACTTTGTTTCGTTTCCAAGTTTATGGAATGGATCCGGTCAACGTATTATTAGCAATACTAGTATTTTAGATATATTAATAATTCTATTATTAATAAGACCACATTTTCTATTAGGTTTAAGGTTTGTTTTAGAAATTATGTTAGATATAAACACGAGCTTAGGTTGATCATTGTACTTTTGATTTTTGATAGAATAAAAATTATTTTGTTTATTTTATTGTAGTTATTTTGAATTATTTATTTTTAATTAATTTTAGTTCAGTTTATTTCAATTATTGTTCATTTAAATTCTATCTCGGTATTAGAGCCGAAATTGTTCTTGTTCAATATGAAAAAAAAAAAAAAAAAAAAAGAGGATGTTTGAAGGAAGAAGATTCGAAGAGAAGTTGAGAAGAGAAAATAGAGAACACATTAAGAAATCAGACCAGTCATCTGAACAACCATTGTGTCATCGCAAGAATTACCGTCGCAGCCAGTCCTCGCACTGTCGAAGTCCAGCACATCTGCGTAGTTTTCAACCTGCCGCCCTCTCCATCATCGGTATCGCCGAAATCAAAGTCAGTCGTTCTCCGACCATCAAATCAATCAGATCATACTGTGCTTCAAATCTGATTGGTACAGTCCCATAGATCCCTACCGTCCTTCGCCTGCTTTCGCCATTGCTAACTCCATTACAACCTCAGTGCATTGACAACCAGGTCATCATCTCTTCCATCAACAACACCGTCCAATACCTTCTACCCTTTTTTCGCAGCCCTTCCCATCACAACCGCTACCTTTCAGAACTTGTTTCAATCTGTTTGACTGAACTAACTTACTGCCGTTGAAGGCTGTAGTTGCAGTAACCCCTTCCCTTGCCGCCGCTTCATCCAACCGCCGTCCCTAACACCCCTTGTTGTTGTTACAGCTCGTGGGGGAGAAGAAAACCCTTTTCTGAAGTTTTACATACGTTCCTGATCCTTTTATACTTAGGTCCCTGGCCGTAATTTTCACTTAAGTAATTGGTCACTCTCTACTATTCACAACCCAAGTACTATGAGAGAACAACACTCGGCGAGAATTTTAAAAAATGAGTCCGCCATATTATGACATGTACCCTCCATATACCCCAACCCCAGCTACTAGTATGTAAACCCACTATTCCCTCCACTTTGATGCAGATTGAGACATACTCGACTTAGACTTGGTATGAAATTGTCGCAATGTACCGAAAACTGCACAAGGCACTATTGGATCCCAACGACCTTGCCCGAACATGCGAAGAAGAGGTTGAGCTCCATTGTTTGTCAGATTTCATCCAACTTTTTGAGGAAGTTAAGGGCACTATTACACACTCGATTTTCGACTTGTAAGCTCTTTGACATGTGCGACTTTTTTTTTTTTAGCAACTAGATGATGTTTCTACAAAGGCAGATATAGTTAGTGATCATGATTATGTTGATCGGTATTGGGACATTTTTGTGGCACGAGCTTATGCACATTCATCTTCGCAGGTTTGTTGCATCTTCCGGTTTACTGAGTCATATTTGTTTCTTTCTGAGTTGGTTCCTCTAATTTTCACTAGTGTGTATTATGGCAAGTTTCTGGGAAGACTACCTCGTGTGCACATCGCCTTATGTTCAAATATCGGCTGCTTGTGCTCATAAGACATCTTCGACTTTAAGCTCAAGAACAAGTTTCTTCAACTCGGGGAGGTTGATGTAATTATGATCATAAAATTATTAGCAATAATAGTATTTTAGGAATATTAAAAATTCTAGTATTATTTGGACAATGTTTCCTATTAGGTATATAGTTTGTTTTATAAGTTAGGTTAGTTATAAATACGAGCGTAGATTGATCATTGTAATTTGGTTTTTAATAAAAAAAATTATTTTTTCTATTAGTTATTTTTGTTTATTTTATCACATTATTATTTCGAACTATTCATTTATTTCAATTCTTGTTCAGTTTATTTCGATTATTGTTCTTTGAAATCAGTTTATACTCAAGTTGTGCTTCTAGTGGTAGAGTGGTGTAATTTGAACCACATGATTTGTTTGATTTAGCTTTATGAACTTCCTAATTTTGCATAAGAATAGAGCAATGATTCGGTACACATACAGATTTGAATATATGGTACATCCTCAAAAAGTTACCATCTAAAGTAGATCAACTTACTAGTAAGTACATGTAAAGCTACGATTATGTGACCGAAATTACCACTCACTTGATAACTAACATGACATTCAAATGTTACTACTCACTTAAGTTACCAACCAAATTTACAACCCGAAAACCTAAAGTTACCTTGATGCACCATACATCCAAAACCTTTGAATGCATAAAATTTATTTTTTTGTAATAAAAGGGTTGTGGTAGCTTTGGTGGCGACACTAACTACAATGATCTCTTAGTCAGTTAGTCGTGGTGATAGCATAGAGTAAAGTGCCTTGAAGATTCAAGAAAATCATTGAATTATAAAATTCATTGAATTATAAAATCATTTAATGTAGAAATTTGTTTAAAAAAGATTAGGCTTTTGTCTGAAAAAGATTAGGGTTTTGAGGCAATTCTAGGGTTTGAAGCTCCATGAAAGAATACGTGATCTCTCATCCAGGATGACTTTAGCGACTGATACCCAGGTTATCTCCATCCTCTCCCGTGGAGACAACCTAAAAAACTAGGGAGAAACTGCCCCTAAACCTAGCACGGACGCAATAACAAAGAGTGATACTACTCCAGATATTACTGAAGGAACTTCGACCATCACAAACGATTCCATGACTGCACCGCCAGCATCCATGGATACGACCCACCAAGAAACTAATCAAAATGCAGGACAACACAAGATGAACTGGGCCTCACTTTTCGTTGCAAAGAATAAAGAAGAATAAAAACTACAGTTTGTTCCTCCTTCTGTAGTTGATGGACAGAGCCAAGTACACATCAAACTAGCGGATCATAATAAACGATTCATAGAATGCGAGCAATACCTTATAGGTAACTTCGTAGGAAAACGTTTGGCCTATGGATTTGTTAAGGATAGATTAAAACGCCTTTAGGGATTGAAAAGTGATTTCGAAATGTCATTATATGGAGAAAGAGCTTTTGTATTCAAGTTCCTAAATGAAGAAGATAGAATGACCGCGCTAGAATCTGGCTCAATACACATAGCAAGCAGGCTATTTATAGTGAGACCATGGAAACCTTATTTGGAGGAGAATGTAGAAGTTCTCAACTCAGTACCAGTTTGGGTGAATCTAAGAAAGATTCCGCTGTTTCTTTGGAGTGCAGAAGGATTACAATCGATTGCAAGTGCAATATGCATTCCTATCATGCTCGATAAGGCAATAGTGAACAAAACCAGACTTTCCTACGCAAGTATATGTGTGGAAATAGGAGCAACTAGTCAATTCCCGACCTCCATCCCAGTGATCATTGATGATGGGAAAGCAATCAAGGTGGAAGTAGAATACCCCTGGAAACCCGTAAAGTGTTCACAATGTATGGGGTTTGGTCATCCTATAGTGAGTTTCCCTCAGAACATGAAAGGAAAGGCTAAAAGCACTGCTGTCTGGAGGCCAAAGCAAAACAAGAATGCAGAACCAGGGACAGAGAACGTAACAGCTGAAGAAGAATGGTGTGTGCCAAAAGCCAAGCACACAAAGGAATACTTCCACTCAGCCGTAGGAAGAGGCGGAAGGTACGAATATAACAAGGGAGACTACCACAAAGACTGGTGGTATTGTAAAACTAGATGCTGAGGTAGAAATGCAAGCAATGACAGTTACAGTAGAGGACACAGGAGAAACTAGCGATGCTACAGGGAAGGAAATGGTACTATATGGGGGTAACGAATCAACTGATGGACCAGTAGGGCATACCTTACAAGGCCCACCACCAAAGTCTGATGGTACAAAGCTCACAGAAGCACCTAAGCCAGATAATACGAAGCTCACAGAAGGACCTAAGAAAGATAGTAAAACAGTGGGAGTGCAAACGAGACTTGCAAAAAGAAGCCTAAGTAAGTCACAAGTAAACATCATCTGTATGCTTAACAAGGAAGACAATTCCATCAGAATGCTACAACATATGGACTCACGCAACAAACAGCATACAGGTAAACTTTCCGTAATAAAAGAACAATACAATGGTAAGTAGATAACCCGATATACAGGGGGTGTGAGCACGGACACCAACAATCTTAAATGATCAAGGCACGAACACCAACAATCTTAAATGATCAATGATCACCTAAAGCAGAGAGAGTTAGACAACTGATTGTAAAACAAAAGATAAGTATAATGGGAATAGTTGAAACAAAAGTCAGTGAGGAAAAGAAAGCCAAAGTCCAACAGGAACTCATGAAATACTGGATTGCTATAGACAATGGTGACTTAGTGCATGATGGTCGGATATGGGTTCTTTGGGATCCTCAGGCAGTCAATGTTAGCATTATTTCATGTTCTGACCAGGCTGTTTTTGTGGAAACAATATGGCCTAATGGCTTCTCGGGTGTACTAACATTTGTATATGGGAAAAGCTACTATATGGACCGGAAGGATCTGTGGGCAGAACTGGAAAGCTTTGCAAGGACAAATCATCGACCATGGGCAGTATTAGGTGATTATAACTCCATCCTTAATTCCCAAGAGTAAGTAGGAGGAGAGAAGATCAGACCCATGCATTTCATTGACCTCCTAAACTGTGTTCACAACACAAAACTATTTGATTGTCACTATAAAGGATGCTACCTGACTTGGAGCAATAAACAAACTGGTGATAACAGGGTGCTCTCCAAGATCGATAGAGTCATGATCAATCAAGAATGGATAGTAAGCATGCCCAACTCAGAAGCAGACTTTCTCAACCCTGGAATCTCTGATCTTTCCCCTATGACTCTCACCATTTACGAGCACAAGAGTGCAGGCCCGATTCCATTCAAAATTTACAATTACTGGATTCATGAGCCATGCTACTTAACGGTAGTACAACAAGCTTGGAAAGTACAAGTTGAGGGCAATCCTACCTATTGCTTCGTTAAGAAACTTAAACATGTAAAGGCCAAACTCGCTGAATGGAGAAAAACAAACTTTGTTAATGCAGCTTCTAATGTGCCCAGCGCAAAACAATCCATGGAACTCATACAAGCTGTGCTCCAACAAAAACCAATGGACAGAAATATGGCACACCAGGAAAAAGAGGCAGTGAAGAGGTATGCAGTGGCATCTAGGAATGAAATGTCAGAGATCACGTAAAGGGCAAAGGCAAAGCATATGATGGAGGGGGATGAAAAAGTTGCATATTTTCATAACTATCTCAGGGAAAGGAGATCAAAGAATAAGATCCTATCAATATATACTGCCAATGACGAGAAACTAGAGAACATGGATGATATTAGTACAGAATGTGTAAGCTACTTCCAGGATCTTTTTGGGGGTACGCATGAACAATATGATTCTTCTGTAGTTGAAAATCTGGAAGTCAGAAGTGTTGTGTCAGAGGAAGAGTCCAGGGAACTTGTGCAACCGATCACCAGGAATGAAATAACAGAAGCCCTCGCCTCCATTGATTCCAACAAAGCACCGGGTGCGGATGGGTTCTCTTCCTTGTTCTTCAAATCGGCATGGAGAGTTATTGGGGATGATTTTGTGAAAGCCATTAACAACTTCTTCGGGAATAACAAACTACTAGGCGAGGTAAATGCAACATATGTTACATTAATTCCTAAAATTACTAATGCTTCCTATGTTAGTGATTTCAGGCCTATATCTTGTTGTAATGTCCTATACAAAAGTATTACCAAAATTAAGATGAATAGAATGAAGAAGGTGATATGGAAACTGGTTAGCATGAATCAGTCAGCTTTCATCAAATACAGATACATTTATGACAATGTGATGCTTGCACATGAGCTAGTGAGGAACTATCACAGGGATCAGGGGTCTCCTAGATGTACAACAAAAATTGACTTGCGAAAAGCGTATGATACCATTAGATGGGAGTCCATCACCCACATGATGCGTAAAATAAAATTTCCTGAGAAATTCATTAACTGGGTCAGTGTATGCATCTCTACACCTAGATTCTCTATAGCTATTAATGGCTCACCTAAGGGCTTTATTAAAGCGGC
Source organism: Berberis vulgaris (assembly GCA_963556465.1). Taxonomy (NCBI): domain Eukaryota; kingdom Viridiplantae; phylum Streptophyta; class Magnoliopsida; order Ranunculales; family Berberidaceae; genus Berberis; species Berberis vulgaris. The sequence goes on from OY747131.1 coordinate 55,989,878, forward strand.
GAGGGGGATATGACAGGGATGCCCAATGTTACCATATATATTTGTCCTAGTCATGGAGATCTTTAATCTATTGTTCGAGCAAAAGGTGAATGAAGGAAGCTACAAATTACATCCTAAATGCCAGGATCCGAGAGTCACACACTTAGCTTTTGCTGATGATCTCATGGTATTCTTCAATGCTAACAGCACCTCGGCCACATCTCTTGCGGAAACTCTTAATATCTTCAAAGTTTGTACAGGACTGGATGTTAATTGTTCCAAAAGTAGCCTATGTACTGCTGGAATTGATGACACTGAAAAGCACCTTATCACCAGCACACTGGGCTTTGCATTGGATAAACTACCAGTGCGATACTTAGGGCTCCCCCTCATCTCCACAAGATTATCCTATAACGACTGTATTCCACTGATTGAAAGAATGCGTAAACGAGTGACTTCATGGAAAAATAGAGCTATCTCATTCGCTGGGCGAATCACGCTTATTAAAGCGGTGTTGAATAGCTTCCATATTTACTGGTCATCATGTTATATGCTGCCCAAGGAAGTCATAAATGAACTCAATGATGTTATGCGCAATTTTCTGTGGTCAGCCACAGATTCATACATTAAAACGCCTATGGTAGCATGGAGGAAGATATGTCACCCTTATAAGGAAGGAGGCCTAGGTATAAGATGCATAGAAACTTCAAACCAAGCATCCATGACAAAGCATGTTTGGAACATTGTTTCTAACAAAGACAATTGTGGGTCAAATGGGTGAAGAAAAACCTAATCAAGGAGAAGGACTTTTGGCTTATGACAGCCCCACAGGACTGTTCCTTGGTGTTGGAAACACATATTGGACATCAGATCAGAAGCAAGCCTTCTTATCCGACACCTCATAGGGGATGGAGAAGATACCTACTTATGGAAGGAGCCATGGCACCCGTCGGGAATCCTCATGCCCAAGTTTCCGCAACATCTAGTGTATAACTCCCTTCTGAACAAAAATGCTAAGGTGGGCTCTCTTATAAGGTCAGGCAAGTGGGAAGTGCATGATCATATCTGAGCAGCTATAAATGAAATCTTTGATGGTCTACAATTAGTGGAGATGGATGCCAATTGCAAGGATGAAGTCACTTGGATAGGGGGTGTAGATGGAGAGTTCTCTGATAAAAGTGCTTATCACTCCATGCGTCACAGAGATCCTCCAATACCATGGGCCAGACTGATATGGTTTAAGGGAAGAGTTCCTAGACACAGTTTCATTAGCTGGTTGACGATGCATAAAGCCTTGAAAACCCAAGATAAAATGAAGAACTGGAAGCAGCTCGATCAACCAACATGCAACTTTTGCTATGACAACAAAGAAAATGAGGAGCATCTTTTCTTCGAATGTTGGTATCCAAAGCTTGTTTGGTCGTATATGTTGCATTATTTAGGCTACGATCACCAACCTATGAGCTGGGACCAGGAAGTTAGTTGGTGTCTTTAGCACTTTACAAGAAGCTCAATATGTAACCTAGTCAAAAAATTGGCTTTTAATGCCACCATATACCATGTCTGGCAGGAAAGGAATCGACGCATCTTCCAAGCAAAACGAGTAGTAGTACTGGAACTAATCAAGAGAATAGTGGAGGACGTGAGGCTAAAAGTGGCAGTACTGGACCTGAAAGTAGAAGATAATGCAGTGAACTCGAGCTTCTGTGACAAATGGAGATTATCCATAACACTCGAGCTGAGGACACCATCTTTACACTCATGGATCAGACCTGAATTAAACTGGTATACGATCAACTCAGATGGATCGCTAGGAGGATTGATAGGTGGATACAGGGCAATCATCAGGGACCATTATGGGACATTCATAGGCGCGGCTACAGGCTCGCAAGAAGCTAGATCAGTGCTTATGCATGAATTGCAGGGAGTTGAACTGGGCATTAAACTAGCTAAACAGTATGGATTACGCAAAGTAGTCTGTTGCATGGACTCCCTAAATGCTTATACATTTCTCACCAGAAGCAAACTACCATCCTGGGAGGCGAGACACACCACAAGGCGCATTAAGAAGCTGATTGAGGACTTTGAGCATCATAGATTCATGCATGATGCTAGGGAAACCAACTATGCTGCTGACAAGCTGGCAAGCCTAAGACCAAATACAGAGTTCCTTGAAATTACTCCAAGCTCATTTGCAGAAGACCTTAAGAAAATTATTTTTGATGATGCTAATGATAGGAAATATGCGAGAATGTGATTTGTAACATGATTCCTTTTCAGTGGTCTGGGGAGCCCATATAAACCCCCGAGCTTGCCTTTCAAAAAAAAAAAAAAAAAAAACTTGGGAGTTCACTGTTATAAGAAAAACCAGAATAATCAGGGTTTGAATCTTTGTCCTATTATTTTGATCCGGGTTTGATGATTGGATATTGATACATTTTTCTATTATTGAGCTGTTACTACCATTGTGATGATAGTTTGATATGTCTTAAACATATTGTTGATTAGATTTCCGAAAAGAAATATTCCACTTTTTGAATTATTTTTTCGTAACAGAAAGAAGACTTGGCGTTGTTGAAAATCCATCGACACTCGGCTCAGCCCATGGCCTATAACTCAGCTTTATAAAAGCTTGAATTGGCCATCAATATATAACAAAGTCATTGTCCCCCTACCTTATCTTCTTCGTGTTGTTCCCAGTTGTCATTAGTAAAATAGATGCAATTCCTCCTTGGTTCATGGAAATTAGCGGGGAAAGTGGCGGAGAGCGCGGATACTGTCATTGGACCCTACAAACAATGCATAATCACCTAAACTTCGCAGCTTTGTCACATTAGGATTCTTTACTCCATGATTAGAATACACTCCCAAATCAAAACCCGAAGATCTTATGGGATTCAGCAACTTGAACACTTTGAAATGAGTAGTTCTATAGTCAACATTTGTTGAATAATGCCCCAGGAGCTGCTGAGTTGGAGGTAAGTGGATTACTGATATTTGAGAAGTTTTGAAAATAAAAGGCTAGCTGATTCAAATTTGAAAAGTTTGTTAGGCTTGACCTATTATTCAGCAAATTCTTTAAGTTTTTGTTATGTAAAAAACAACAGATTTTCTGCATTCTTTATGCCCTTTTCTGTTTAAATAAGCTGTATAAATAGGTGCTTTGATGATCAATAAAAATAAGGTGAAAAATAGTCTCAAATCAAGCTTGTTTTTGCCAGCCTTTTGCATTTTATTTTGTCAAAACCAACATCTTGGTATCAGAGCTTAAGTTCTTGAGAGACCTGTGAGGTTGAGTGAGCCTAACCACTTATCTTGAACACTTTAAACACTTACCATCTCCTCCACCCAAAACACAACCCCTATCCAAAGCACAAACCCTAAAAGCAACGCAGGATGAGTTCAGATGCTTCATCAAATGCATTAGCACCTCCATTGTTTGATGGAACAAATTATCAAGTGTGGGCTATTCGAATGGAAGCATACCTTGATGCTAACGATCAGTAGGAAGCTGTTGAAGATGCGTACGAAATTCCTCCCCTGCCTGACAATCCAACTATGGCTCAAATAAAGAATCACAAGGAGAGGAGGCAAAGGAAATCAAAGGCAAAGTCTAGCTTATTTTCAGCTGTTTCATTTTCAGTTTTCAACAAAATCATGCTGTTGAAGACAACAAATGCAATTTGGGAATTCCTGAAGAAGGAGTATGAAGGAAATGAACGAGTCAAAGGCATGCAAGTTCTGAATCCGATCAGAGAATTCGAGATGCAAAGAATGAAGGAATAAGAAACAATCAAGGATTACTGTGACAAACTCCTTGACATTGTTAACAAAGTAAGGCTTATTGGTACCGATTTTTCTGATTCTAGAATAGTTCAAAAAATTCTCGTAACAGTTTTAGAAAAGTTTGAGGTTACAATATCATCAATAGAAAACTCAAAAGATGTGTCAAGTATCACTTTGGCAGAACTTTTAAATGCACTACAGGCTCAGGAACAAAGGAGACCATGAGGCAAGAAGGATTTGCGGAGGGTGCGTTTGCAGCTATATCACAAAACAATATTTACAAGAAAGAGAAGCCAAACAACAACTCTACATTTCCACCATGTCCTTATTGT